>WEIT01012802.1:31430-98257 GCA_013389985.1 Dryoscopus gambensis | reverse complement strand
GCCTCCCGGCCTCCCGCGGCACTGCCGCCCGCCCGGCTCGGGAGAGAGCCGGGGAGAGCCGCGTGCTCGGGACTTCGCCACCTCCAGCCAGCACAGCTCGCTCTGAGGAGGGGACAAGTGGGCGAGGACAATCCCTTCCGAGTGCCCACAGCACAGCGGGGCCTCCCGAAAGCCGCTTCTGCCCCTCGCTCCCTCAGCAGCAGCGCCGCCGGCAGAAAGCGAGAGCGGCAGCTGGGGCATCTTGCACGATACGCGCGGGAAAATATTTACCCATGAGCAGCGTTTCAGTGAGGGGAAAGGTGGGTGGGTTCCGCGGGAAGGTGGCTGAGGACAAAGCCACAGCTCAGTAGTGGCTCAGGGATCCTCTTGCTGGGATATGGGGAGAGGACTGACAGGGAATTATCAACAGTAAAATCGTGTATATATATATATATGTTATGTGTGTGTATATGTATGTATACATATATATATATATATGGAAATGGAAACATAATGGATCTGGAATGACAAGCAGCCTAAAGGAGAGGATCTATGGACCAGACTGGTGCCCTGAGAGATGTGAGATACTCTGTTGAATGGCAAGGTAAAAGAAATTCAGCCCCCACACAAAATGTGATTTAATATGTATTTTTAAATTAAAGCAGGACCATTTATGGTGAGGCTGGGTAAGTTTGTGGTTCTGTAATTCTTTCTGGCTCTACTCTGTCAATCCAGGAGCATTTCCATGGGATACAACGGGCACGTGCAGCTCCCGCCCAGTTTAGGAGCACAACCATAATTTGCACTCCAGTGTTGTGTGCAGCATAGAAATGTCCCAGAAGTGAACTCGGGCTGACAAAGTGGAGTACCTGGAAATGTTCTTGTAAGGGAAGTAACAAACACACCTGGCTAAAAGCTGCCCGTGTGGCAGGGCTGGTGCGGGTTCCCTCCCTGGCAGTCCCGGTGTTGCTTTGTGTGCACCAAAGCAGGGAGCAGCGATCCCAGGCCTGGCTCAGAGGGCGTGCGAAGGCCCTTGTCGGGGTCTGCACCCTGTGTGTTCCCGGGGTTTTGCCCTCCAGGAGCAGGGCTCATCCTGCACAGCTGGTTCACGTTCAGCAGGAGATCTGTACCCACCCACCCCTCGTGGGTGCGTCTCGCCACACCACGGTTTGGGGTGGCTTTGTACTTGTAGGGTGACTTACAGAGAGCTGCTGGTGCACGCAGAGCCAGCCTGATGCCGCTGAGGAGCTCGGTGAGCGCTTGTTACAGGAGCCCAGACCTTTGTTTTTTCACAAAGTCTTTCGGAGAGCAGCGTGCGAGGGCCGAGCCGGAGGGGATGGAGGAGCCCGGAGCCAGGCAGTGCCGCAGGAGAGCTCGGTGTGGCAGGGGCCGGAGAGGTGCCTTCATCTGTCGGTGTTGCTGAGCCCTGCGCTCTCCCTGTCTCACCCTTCCTGTTAACACCGATTCCTGCCGCCTTGCTTGTTCTCCCCGGGGAGCCCTTGGCTTTCCAGCCGCTCCCGCAGAGCAGGAACAAGGAGCCGAGCAGCCCCACCTCGGTCCTGGTCCCCTTCGGAGCCGTTTCCCACTGTCCGTGTCACCCCCCGGCCCTCGGGACGGGATTTCCCATCCCGGCGGTGCCGCGGCGCTGCTGTTCCGCTGCTCTGCCGCCAGAGGGCGGGCGGGGACTGCCAGCGCCGGCGGGACCCCCCGGTGCCCCCGGGACATCCCGGTACCTCCTGGTACATCCCGGGACATCCCAGCGCATCCCGGTACCCCTGGGACACCTCGGGATATCCCAGGGCATCCTGGTACCTCCTGGTACATCTCAGGACATCCCAGCGCATCCCGGTACCTCCTGGTACATCCGGGGCCATCCTGGTACCCCCGGGACATCCCAGGGCATCCCGGTACCTCCTGGTACATCCCGGGACATCCCAGCACATCCTGGTACCCCCAGGACACCCTGGGACATCCCAGGGCATCCCGGTACCCCCAGGACATCCCAGTGTATGCCGGTACCCCTGGGACACCTCGGGATATCCCAGGGCATCCCGGTACCTCCTGGTACATCCTGGGACATCCCAGCTCATCCCACTACCCCCAGGACATCCTGGTAACTCCTGGTACCCTCGAACGCCCCAGGACATCCCAGTGCATCCCGGTACCCCCGGGACATCCCGGTAACTCCTGGTACACCCCAGAACATCCCAGTGCATCCCAGTACCTCCTGGGACATCCCAGTACATCCCAGTACCTCCTGGCACATCCCGGGACAGCCCAGTGCATCCCGGTACCTCCTGGCACATCCCAGGACATCCCCGGTGCTGCCGGGAACCCCGGGTACTGCTCTTTCCAGAGCACAGTTAATGCCCTCTTCCTCTTCCTCTACTTTTAAGTTATTGCCTTTACCCAGTATAAAATTCTCATCCATTCCAGGGGACTTCACTCCTGTCCATGGGCGACAAATTCTTTTGGCCAAGATTTCAATTATTAATTAATGTAGATAATTTAGAAGTTATTTAAAATTTGATTAACATTATGTATCTTTAATTCCTGCAGCCTCACTTTGTGAGCAATGTGAAATGATTCTGTTCCAGTCACGCCTCCAGGAGGTAAGAACAGTTTGGCTCAGTTCAATTTATTAAGACAATCAGTAAAAACTTATTTAACCTAATGGGTAAAATGATTTTACCTCAGCAGAACAACAATTTCTGGTATTACCCAGTGAGATGGTGCATGTGAGTGGCAGAAATGGCAGCTTTTTCCTCCTTGCACCCACAATGATTCCTCAGTGAAGAGCGGAATACTCATTCTGATGCCCCTAACTGGCTGTGTCTAATTTAGGTCTAACCCTGGCAATCAGAATAAGCAATTTTGGTTTGGAAAAGTTCGTCAGAGATAAAGAGTTGTACTACGGGGAAGAAATTTAGATCACAACAACAGGGGGTCAAACATTTACTCCTGCTGGATTTCTGAAGTAAAAGGAGGCGTAAGGAGGAACAGGAATTGCGTGAAGCAGTGTGATCCCCCCTGAAACTCTCTCCCCCCTGGGCGCCCCCAGCTTGTCGGGCCAGCCCAGTCTTGGGGGGCTGCAGAGGGAAGATGTTTCAGAAACCAGGCGAGAGATCCACAGAGGCTCAGTTTCCTTATGTTTATTCTCAGGGATGAAGGAGGAAAAAGAGGAAGAACAATGGCGGAGCAGGGTTTTGTCTGGGGTTCGGTAGGTGTGGGTTCTTGGCCCTGGGCCAATGGGATACAGAAAGGAAGGAAGGGTCAGGCTGACATAGTTACAGTTTGTGGGGGTCTCTTGGGAGCATCATACCATTCCCCAGGGAAATGTAACACCCCCCTTCTCACTCGGCCCTGTGGGACGCTGCTCACCAGCCGCTCCGTCGGGAATAACAAATAACAGCATCCCTTGATTCTCCTCCAAGAGCTTTGGACTGATTGCAGCGGGATGACACATCATCCCCGGGTTACAAACATCCCCACAGAAAAACAGGATTATGTGGCCCTCTCCGTTTCCACCATGGGGAAGGACTGGCCCAGAAGATGAAAGAGACTTTTATTCCTGGAAATCAGGACTTCCTGAGGCCAGGGCTTAGCAGAGCTCTTGCAGTGGCGCTGGCCTAAGCTGTCCCCAGCCTGCCCCCTGGCACCGGGCTGTGCGGGGCCACGAGGGCGTTCCACAGCCCGCTCCCTGCTCCCTGCTCCCAGCCGGGCTGAACATCCGCGGGTCCTTCCCTCGTGTGCCAGGGCTTGGCACCAGAGCCCGCCCGGTCCCACAGGCCCTGCCTAGGCAGGGCTGGGTATGAGGTGCGTGAGGCTGTGTGGGGGCACCTGTATGGGGGCAAGGCTGATGCCTTCAGAGAAATTAAAGCCACACTTAAAAATTAATGATCCTTCTCTTCCCAAGCCACGTGTGCTGCTGCATCCCTCCTGGCCCCGGGGCAGGGACGGGCATTGCCCATCTCCAGGCAAAGTGAGGAAGCACCACATGATGGATAAATCACAAAAAGCAGCACTGAGCATCTTTTCCTGCTTCCTCTCTGTCCTATAGCATTGACCAAGCGTTTCAATCAGTGCATGTTCTCAGGGGATGTGAGCACAGCTCACCTGCCTCCTGGGGAAGGCATTTATTTCCTGGGAATCTGGTACTGTGCCTTAGGCCCTCGTCTTTAGCAGGGGATACAATTACTTTTTGTGGAAGGATATTGAAATGTGCAATTTTAGTTATTAATTTAATATTATCCAATTATATGATAATATAAAATTAGCAGATTCTGCCTTAAAGGTTTTAATCTCAGATTTGTCTATTACTTTGATACGTTTAGATAAATATTGTAACAGAACACTCATTTACTCTCTCACAAGTGTTTTTATAACGACTGTGGAGAGCTCTGTGTTGTGTGGTAATAATTTAAATTCTGTGTTAAAGAGTTGATCATAACTAGAGTAGGGAATACATTTTTCATTTGTAACTTAGATTCTTTGCGTTGCAAGGTACCAATTAGACTCGGCATACCAAAAATAGCACGGGCAAAAAACGGTTGGGCTACTTAAAAAACGCCATGAGAGATTAGCAAAGTATAACTAGACACAAACCATGTGCAGACAAGAAAGAACCAGGACAAATCAAAACAGTTTTAGCAGGTAAGCAGCCACACAGCAGCTTGTGTCAGATATCAAAGAGGCACAGCCTGTAAAACAGCCTCCTGCAGCTGGCAGCGGGTGGAAAGTCTCCCAATAAAAGCTGGATCGTCCCTCTTGGGTTTCACAAGCTGTCCTGGGTAGCGGCGGCAAAATTGAGTTGTAAGCATCAAAAGGAGACCGGAGTCATCCTTTGCCACGTCTGTGAGGGTCCCTGGCATCCAGGAGTGCTCGGCAAAGGAGGGTTCCTGCTCTCCTGGGAAGTGTCTCTGTGCCTCCTGTCCAGAGCTCATACACACTGCGAGGTAAAACCAGACAGCAGCAGGGCAGTTCTGCTTTCTTCTCAGCATCCGTGACATGGCTGACACTCCTAATTTCCTAAATAATACTAATTCCCCAAATAATACCAAAAATTAGGCCAATTGCTAACTGATTAATGCATGAAGTGAAAAAAACCCCTATAAACCCCATTTTTGTTTATGTACATGCACTGTAGTAATATAATAGGAGAGAAAAATGCTATTTACTGTTTATGTGTTTATCTAGCTTTCAACTGTTCTGACTTATTTTCGGATCCTTCACATTTTAATTCCTGTTGTAGGTGAGCAGCAATGCTGGGAGACAACTCCCTATAGGCAGGAAGAACACACAGTGAATCTTTTATGGAGATTCACACAGATTCACAGAATGTATGGGTTGGAAGAGACCTTCAAGATCATCGAGTCCAACCCGTGCCCTAACACCTCAACTAGATCATGGCATCGAGTGCCACATCCAGTCTTTTTTTAAACACATCCAGGGACGGTGATTCCACCACCTCCCCAGGCAGTCTGTTCCAATTCTTTATCACCCTTTCTGTAAAAATATCCTTTGCTTGGTGGGTTTCCCAAACTGGAGTGGAGGTCGCTGACTTTCCATGTGCAGGATGGTCTCTATTTAGGGAGAGCAGGGTTTTGTTACCATGTGAAAGTCAGTGGTGGTTACAGAATTATTTTTTAAGTTTAAATTTATTCCTCTGCCTCCCAGTACCCGTGGGAATCCACTGGTGCCTGAGGGCAGCATTTCTGTGTTGAGGAAAGGAACAGCAGGGAAAACGTCAGGTGACTTTCAGGGTACTCAGAACAACCCTGCTGACCCTGGTGGAAAGACCAGGGCCAAAAGGTGGAAGGACCTGATGTACTTCAGGCTGCTCTGACAAGGAATTGGCTCAGAGCCTGTATGAATTAAGGTCAGCACAGCTGGAAATCCTGCAAAAAGTTGAGCAGCTTGGGCTGGTGTTGCTCCAGCTCCGAGACAGGAGCAGGTCCCCAGTGCTTGTGGAGATCTGGGACAGCCAGGACCACTCAGCTCCCCGAGGAATATCCAAAGCCAGCACGTCCCTGGAGACAAGAAGAGCTCTTCAAATGCAATTAGGACTTGGGTTACAGGCTGGCTTTGCTGTGTAATTATCAGCATTACCTCAGCATTATCAGCCCGGGATTTCACTGCTGATCCCGTGGATAATCCTTACCTGTGTGAAAGCAAAGGCTGCTGCTCCTCCCCGAGCTCAGCCATCCCCTCCCACACCTGCAGAGCACAGCACCTCCCACCCTGGTGCTGTTTGCTGAATTACCTGCTTTGGTGAGCACAGGGTGTGAGAATGGGCAAAGGAGGAGCCTCTTAGTTCAGCCCCAAACCAGGGTAGAAGAATAGCAGCAAAAATTAGCCAAAAATATTTGTCTTTCCTGCCAATCCTTCTCAGTGATTTCCTTCTTTTTACTTCTTTTTTCCCTCCGAGTTTCACACAAAGCTCCATCTTTAGGATTAGCTGTCTACAGGCAGCTCTTTGTATTCAGCTGAGTTTAAGATTATGGCTGAGCCATAAAAGGGGAGAAAGGTGACACTGGAGAGTTTCTGCAGCTGTAAATCCTGAAATATTCAGGCCCATGACATTTTTGTAGCTGGCAAATGCTGAGTGAGGCATATCTGGTCAGCACTGGGGCCCAAAGCTGGCTGGATTTCACAGAAGAACCTGCTGTGAGTCTTAGGTTTGGGGGGCATCAAATGCATTTAAAGAGATCTTTCAGGTCAGATGCTGAAATGCTGTTTTTATTCGCTGCGGTCGGCAGTGATTGCCAAGAGGTTTCGTGCAGGTCTCCAGTCCTGAGCTGGTGATGGCGGCTCTGGAGTACTCGGATATGCTTTGATTGAGGTTTAAGGACCTGTGTGATGAGTTAAATCTGTCTGAAAGGGTTAAATGGGTCAGGGCTATGCAAACCCAAGCAGCCTGATTCAAGTTCCAGTTCATCACTGGATTGGTATTAAATCAAACACTATTTACAGACACATGTCCGAGTCATTGAGGTGTGATTTACAGACCTTGAGGTGAAGGGGATCTTGGGGATTATTACCCTACCACAGGCTTCCCCCCTGGAATTTTGTCCTGGAAATCATATTTATGCAAGTGAGTCTCATACAGGCAATGAATTTTAACTCCAAAGTTCACGTCTTTAGTGTTCAGAGACAGGAAGGCAGCTTGAGATGTGGTTTCTCCCCATATCTAATGAGTGTTATTACGAGGAAATCTTCTACTGGATCAGATGCTTCCAATGAGTCTTTAAAAGGCTCTGGATGTATTTAACAGGGTACCAGAGCTCACCACAAACGGGAAGAGGAAAAAAATTATGAAGTCTGAGGCTTTGTCACCATGGTGACATCTATTTGAGTTTGGAAGTTGCATTAGTTTGAGCTCACAGATTTTTCTTTTCCTGTCATTAAAGGCACGCCTCTTATCCTCTCTCAGTTCCCTCCTCCTTCTCTTCTTACCCCACAATGACTGCATTTAAAAACTAAATTTCCTTTCAGGGAAAAAAAATACACAGGATAAATTACCTCCACCCATTCCTGCCTCCAGCAAGCTGCAGCTGCTGAGGTCCATTTCCAAGTGGACCTTATGTATAAAATGAGAGAAAAAAACCCTCTTTTCTGTGCCATGCAGTTGAACAGCTATGATCAGATATGTCCAAGTGGGAGAGGCCTCTAATGATCACAGGGCTGACCACATTCACCCAGGATTAGGTGGAGTTCACAGCAGAGGTGGATTTGACCCAGTGAGGAGCATCAGTGGTCTTCTGGGTTTGCTTTGCAGAGCACACAAAGAAGCTCTTCAAAGGTTTGTGGTACAACGTAACCTTGACTTCAACTCTGGTTTAATGGCTACTTGGAAGATGACAAAGACCACACTCTTTGGGAATCTGTCATGGGGTGAGAAGCCTCAAAACCACAGGGCCAAATCCAAGCAGAGATGAAGTCTCTGCAGCCCACACAGCTGCAGTGGCAGCTGTCAGAAGGATGCCAGAGCAAGGCCCTGCTCCTGGTGATAACTGCAGGGCAGAGAGGCTGAAGCACAACGCAAAGGAGAAATGTTCCTTTCATGGATATCCAGAGTGGGTGACTGCCTCCCTCCAGGACGAGCATGCTGGGCCTGGGAGATGCTGCTCAGCTCTCACAACAGCCCTGCAGTCAGCGTGGATGGATGGCGTGGCAGGAGCCCTGATCCATAGGCAACAGCACTTTGAGAACTCGGAATTGATGAATTTGGGCATTTGTTTGACTCATCAGAGGGAGAAGCCAAGCTGTGGTTGATGGGTAGAGCAGGACTGGGCTTATTCATTTGCTAATGGTTTTCTGGCCACTGGGAATCTTGGTCTTAAACAGCAGGAATTCTGTGCTAGCACTTGGTTTTAGGAGGAGTTTTCTCCCCTGCACTGACCAGCATCACACATCGTCCCTCCCGCCTCCATCTGTGCTCACAGTCTAGTTCACTCTCAGTAACACATATTTTATTAAATTTGGCTGTGAGAACATCACCAATTATGAAGGGGAAAGCAAGAGTGAAGGTTAGGGGGGAAAGGTGAAGGTTAAATTTAGACATTCATGAGTTTATGGGGCAGTTTGTCCTCAAATCAAAGCCAGGCATTCATGTCGAGCTACGTAAACAGGAATAAACACTCATGTGAAAGTCACTTAAGAAGCAGAAACCCATAAGAATGTTTGCTGCAAAATATGTGCTTTCTTCTGCCTCCCTTCCCCTCCTCTTGGCCCCACGGAAGGAGATTGCTCAGAGTGTGTTTCCAGCCTGGACCATGTGATGCCTCCAAAGATAAAGACAAAACCATCCCTGCCCACAGACACATTTCGTGCTCTGAAGGCTGAGCCACTGCTGCCAGCACAGCCTCAAAAAACAGCGCAGGATTCCAGAGCCCTGGGGTTAGGACACATCCCAGTCCTTCTTGAGGTGCCCAGTGATGTTTTTCCTCAGTAACACACGCTGAAAAGGTTTAGCTCAAAGTAAAGTTTTGGGAAGAAATGAGAAAACTGGTGAGAACATTATTTTTAAAAGCAAATTAACCTCAGATCCTCAGCTACCTTTTATTTACCAAACAGAAGAAGTTTCTCTGTGCGATACATTTCTGAAATTATAGGTTTCCCATTTCCTGGCATCCTAATAAAGTCTGGATGAATGATGAGAGAGTCTGCTGGGAGAATGAGTAAACATCTCCTACTGTCTGGAATGCAAGACGACTACTGTCTTATCCTTTGTTACAGGTTGTTAAGATAAAATTACCCTATATATCAACAGCACTGTCAATGAAATTAGAAAGGGCATTCTACCTCCACACTGCCCCCGAGGGTTTGAGGAGGGAGGAGGGAAGGCAGCTGCTTCTTTGTTTATTTTGGGTTTTCTTTTGCCGTGAAAGAAAGGAAGAAAAGGGGTTTGTTTTGGGCTGGGGGGAGAAGCTTTGTTTTGTTTCTTTTTAATGCAAATGAAAAAGAGGAGAAAAGCCAAGGAGGAGGTGCAAGGCAGGTTTGGATATTTCACCAGCTGTGCAAGCAGGAAAGGGAAAAAATTATGGTTTGATGAAAATGCCAGGAAAGGCTGAACTGCAGCGGCAGCGAAGCTTGGGTGCAAGGAGACCCTGAAGCTGCAGATGTTGGCTCCAAGCAGGGCAGAGGCTGAGTCCCTGAGCTAAGGGCACCCCGTGGCTTCTGTCCTGCAGCAAGTGTTTGCTCTGAGCAAGGGCTGCTCTTTATCTGCTGCTGCAAACTTATACAACCCTGTAACCCGCTATAATCCCTGGTGTGTCTTTTATCAAATCTTGGTGCTGTTGCAGGTTTCCTGGTCTTAAGAGAGAAGAGCTGCTTCTCCTGGAAAGCATTTTCTGGAAATGTGAGTCTCATGAGTGTGCACTTGATTGCCAGAATACTAGAAAACAGTCTATATGATCTCCCTGTGCTCAGGAGAAATCCAGTGCTGACCTGTTTTCCTTGCAATCAGGCTGTGTCACCAAAGTAATTGCTTGGTTTAGATTTGTTGTGTTAATTATGTCTTCGGCTGTCACTGCCCTTGAACCCTAAAGCCATGACAGTGGGATCCAAAACTTAAATCCCACTGCCCTTTTCCACAAAAAAATTGATTCTCTGTTCCAGACACATCTCCCAGATGATCCCTAAGCTGCAGGAGGTGCCGGGCTGTGGTGGAGCTCAAGGGTTTCTTGTGGAGGGACAGGGCTCTAGTGCCAGTCAGAGCCTCACCACTTCCATGTCCTCTCTTGTATCCGTGTCAGCTTCTGTTGCAGTCTCATTCCTTTGCCTTTTCATTTGTCCTGAGCGCTTTGGTTTGCTTCTTTTTTTTTATTTTTAGACAAAGCTGTTTATTCATTTTTGAAACTCAAACATTTCACACTTAAAAGATTTTCATTTTGAAATCTGAAGAAAACTTAACTGGAAACAATACTGGAGAAAAGCTGGCCATAAAATGCTGAACTTGGGTGAGAAATGCTCTTGGATTCACAGAGCATTCCTGAGGTCCCCATCCCATCTTGCAGCATGTCAGAAACTTTACATGTCACTCCCCTGCAGTTACGTGTGTGTGTACACACACATGCACAGGAGAATTTTCTCTGACAAGCTGCAGGGCTTTGCTACAGATTTTCCATCCCTTACCATGTCAAGAAGAAAATATCTTAATGCTCTATTCACAAAACACTTTTGGCCTGCTTCCATTTGAACGTTATGCTTGTTTGCACAGGCAGTTCAGAGGGGAGTCCATAAAACCTTGCTTTGCCTGAATTTGTGAATATCTGCCCACTGCATGGCCTTAAAATGAAATTACATTGGAAAAGGGGCTGTTTTGGGATGCATACATTTTGCACGTGTGCTTTAAATAACTCAGATATGTTTTCTAAGGAGGATGTTTTTCCTGTGGGCTGAAGGACACGTTTGTACCACCTCTGAATTTCTTCAGCTCCAAAACAGCACTGAGTAAACAGCCGAGGGTTTTGCCAGCTCAGTGTTTCCAGCACTTGGATCTGCTGGTTGGAGAGATCCCTCAGCAAAGGACAACCTCTTGCTCTAATTCTTGCTGCTTAGTTCCAGCAGAAAATCCTTCTCCTGCCTCCGTTCCCAGCCTAAATCTGCCATAGTGGGGACAAAGCCTCTTCTCTGCCCAGCCCTGCCAGGAGCAGCCGGCCCAAAACGGATGTTTGTCTGTATTAATCAAACACACAAAATCTGCAACCTGAACTGTGTACAGAAATGAGTGGAAAAAGTGCAACCTGACCGCAAAAGTATTATTTTATAAATAAGGTCCTTTAGTAGTAGTTAATTGGATACACATTTTGCTGGATTCATGGAACATTAAAAACTATCATATCCAAATTGGCTGACTGAGTTCATGTTACATCTCCAAATTGCCAGTGACCATTCTGCCTCACAACATCAGACCTTGGGTTCAGCAATCTCGCTCGAGGGCATTTTTTAAGTACATGGTGCTTTTTTTTCCCCTAATAGAGATTGATTTAGTGTATGTTTAATGGCCCCATAAATCACTCAACATGCCCAACTCGCATACAAATTCTGCCAAAAAAAAAAGTTTTCAAGGAAGCAGATGCCTTGTTCTTGGAACCAATTTGCCTTGCTCTCCACGTGTGCACGAACCCACCATTTCGAGATCCTCCTTATAAAAATGTTCTGCTCTCCCAAGCCTGCACATTGGTCATTTTCTCTGGGGCTGCTTTCTTACCATGCCAAGTTAAACTCGGGCGATTCCCCCGCTGTGCCCGTTCTGTCCGAGTGCCTTTTAGATCAGCAATAAATAAATTCATTGTGTGTTTCAACAAGGAGAAAGAGCCGGAGCTGGAGTCGCATTGTGCCTGCCCTTGTGAAGATCTATTGTGTGCAAAGTAGTGCGCTATCGGATGGCGTGGGTCATTTTTCATTACCCCACTGAGGATGCAGCTCAAAGCAGAGGATTATAGAAACTCATTTCCTTTGGTTAAAGGAAAAAAAAAAAAAAAGAGTTAACATTCAATAAACTCGAGGGCTATGACGCAATGTGGCCCTCAGAACCTTCCGAGCAGAGCTGTTAATAGCTTCCTTTCCCAGGACGCAGGTTTGCCCCGCTCACTTATCGACTTTGATGCATTAGTAAAAGAAAATATCAACCCCTCATAACTCTCAGAAATGATACAATACATCACTTAAAAGTAAGCTAGGATCAACACATTGTTAACTGTTTGATCTCTCGAGTCAAAATTAATGATAGGTGTTTTGCACACAAAAAAATGAATGTTAAAAGCCTATTTAAGCTAACTAAAGACATCCCTACAACATCAGGGTTGAATTGGAGGTGATTTCCTGCAATGCAGCTGTTATAAGTTTATCAGTCTGCGGGTGGCAGTAACCAGTAATCATAACCAGATTGCAGAGGGGTGGGATGGAACTTATCTTTAAATAGAAGATCTATCTAACTAACTAACTACAGAAAGCTGGTTGGGAACTAAGTCCACGGTATTATTCCCTAGAACACCCAAGGGTCTGGGAGAAGCCAGTTTTCTGTATATTTTAAAGAAATGAAATGATTCTGAAGGTTTAACTGCTAGGCAGGGAGAAACCAAGGTTCACAATGATTAACGGCAGACCTCCTGCGCTCTTGTACTCGCAGCATTTACACAACGATGATAGCTAATAAGAAATGGCATTAAGAAATGACTTCAACTTTCTCCACTGAGACGTTGCCATAGGCTGTTGATGAACTTTTAGCTCATTCTCTTGTGACATGGAAAGGAAAGATCTGAAATGCAGCATATACTTCAAGCAGAAAAGCGATTGAAAAAATTCCAAGAAATCTGTGTGAAGAGCCAAAGAAAAGCGTTGCACTGCGAGACAATGCCTCTGGACAATTACAGCCTGTTAGTTGTAATGCAGCTCCAATTGCTTCCGTCTGCAGCTAATCTGACCACTGGAAACAGGCACTTTTGCAATGCCCTTTAATTTTTCTGATTTGTGTGTGGGCGGTGTCTGTTGGTATTAATATGGCTGTTTTCCGGATTGAATTAGGGAAAACAAGATGAGCTTTCAAAGGAGCCTCAACTTGCTTTGAGAAACGTGAACTGCAGAGCACGGAATCCATGTGGATGGGTTAGGTCTGTCCCAAGTGCTTGGTGTGCAAACACAGAAAGGAGGGACAGAGAAGTCCCATGGATCCCCAGATGTCCCCAGCAGGACCCCACAATCTCTTTAGCCATCCTTGTTCCTAATTTTGTCAGACACTCCAGGTACTCCAGCTCCACCTTCAGAGCTGTGCCCACGGCCAGCAGGGATCCCCACCATTACCAGCTTCCTGAGCCATGCAGATCCGCTATTTTCTGTGGATGAATGGATGCCTTAAACAGCTCAAAAGAGCCAAAATCTTCTTCCATCCCCAAAGTCAGACACATCTTGATTTTAAACGGACCCCAGTTTGCAAGAGGTGCTATGTGAGCCTTTCCCAGGTCCAGCTCCTTCCCCGTGTATGGATTGTCCCGTGCCTACACTTAATCCTGGCTTACAGAAACCACACTTCTAGCAAAGTTCAAATTTGCTTTTTTTATGAGGAACAGGCTGAAAAATGGCAAACATAAAGTTCTAATAAAAACGAGTATGTTTTGAAGAATTCTTCACACAGCTTTCCTTCAAATTCTGCTGCAAGTTTAAACCTGAAATAATTCTTCCCCATGTCTGACATCTGTACGTTATTTATACAACACCTTTTTTCACAGAGGTTTTTAAATTATTATTCCAGAGGTGTTTTCCAGTGGAGAAAAAGGAAATTATTGATAAAACTGTAAATTTGAAATACATTTCAATTAAGACCCTTAGTCATTTCCAGTTTTTTGTTTTCCAAGCCTTACTCAACAAAACCTCTTAATTATTTCTCCATGGCAATGGGATCAGCTCACTCTGTTCCTCTCCCTGCGGGGCCTATAAAACCCTCAGCTGGCAGATGTGCCTGTGCACCAGGCTGAGAGATGTGACACATCACAAATATCTGCAGAGGATAAATTTTCCTTTGAACAGAGTGTCAGAGAGGCCCCTGCATTGCCTGCATGAGGACAGGTGGATGGGGGCCAAGCACTTCCCGATTTCTTGACGTGCTGTGTGATTTCCCAGTTACTGCTTTGGAAGTGACCCATTCCAGGCAGTCTGGTCACTGGGCTGGGACAGCTGAGCTGGGCAGGACCTGTGGCCACTCAGTGCTTGCCCTCATTCCTGTCTGCTCACTGTGGTCACTCCAGACTCCTCGCCACAACCTCTGCCCCCTGCATGCAGCGCTTTGTGTCCTTCACAGCCCATCCCATCAGAGCCATTCCTTCAAAAATTCTGCAA
Source organism: Dryoscopus gambensis (assembly GCA_013389985.1). NCBI lineage: Eukaryota > Metazoa > Chordata > Aves > Passeriformes > Malaconotidae > Dryoscopus > Dryoscopus gambensis. Next base: position 83,941 of record WEIT01012802.1, on the reverse strand, counting down.
AACTAAAATTTTACAGACAGGGGAAACTGAGGCACTGACGGGTGATGCCTCCTGCCCAAAGTTATGCAGTGGATGATGTGAAGCAGAAATCAAGACTCCAGGTCCAGCTTTCTCCACATCATACTGAGTTATGACTTGTTAAAGGACAGCAGTGAATGTTCAGCAACCAACCTTCAATACAGGAACTTTTGCCAGAGTAGATCCTGAAATTCTCTGATGTGTAAATCACTTAAGTGATAGCAAGGACTGTGTTAAGACATTGTGTGGTTTGCTGCAATCCTCAGATTCACAAAACCCCGGTTAAAACACAGCCCTGTGCAAGTGTGGGAAGTGCCGCCCATCCATCTGAACTGGAGGAAGATCCCTCTGCAGAGAATGGGGGGACTGGTTAACAACCAGTTAAGTGGTCGGGGCACTGTCACTCAATCCCTGCTGCCTTGCAGAGTGCTGGATTCCTAAATGTGGGACCCAGATGCAAAAAGAACAAAGGCCACATTAAAGCGGTGCTGATCATCCGAGCTGCGGCTCTGAGGAGGATGCGGAAGTGCCTGGGAGGCTGATACAGGGCTGGGGACAGACAGCACAGCCAGCAATCGCTTTTGCAAGGCTCTTGGGAGGGGGAAAAGGTTTCTGTGACTCCACCAAACCTCCTCGTGTGCAGCCTTGGGCATCTGAGACCGTGCCTGTACACCCACACACGTGGGCAAGGCTCCCAACCCCTCTGCAGACAATGGGGCACCCCAACCTTCTAGACAAGGCTGGGAGAGGACTGTTTTGGGAGCAGTCCTTGCTAACATGAGCCATGAGATGTGAAAAATCTACTTTTTTTTTACACCAGGCTTTCCAGGGAGCCAGTGATTTCAGTAGGAACTCCCCACTGCCCAGCTGGACATGTAAAACAGCCCCAAACATGCTTGGACATCCTGAGTCTGTGGGCCAGCCTGGCTGTGGGAGCCCCATGGAGAGGGAGACAAGACAGAGGCAGGTTCTTCCCAGTCCCCACAGTGACGTGGGGCAGAAAGTCCCTTGCAGAGGAGCCAGGTACGTGGGTGGCTTCTTGTGGCCAGCAGAGGACTCTGAAAGAACAGAGAGAACACAATCAATGAGGTTCCATGAGTAATGGGTGATTGCCTAATTAGTGAGCTCTTTGGGGTTGGAGCCTGGGAGAAGGGCAGAGAGAGGCTTCAACCATAGCACCTGGGGGAGAGGGAATGGTGCCTCCTGACTGAGAAAACCTGACGGGTAAATTATCACCGAGTGAGGTGAACATCCGGAGTTCCCAGAAAGGACTGAGTTAAAAGATTTTGAACCAGTCACTGAGAAGTTGAGCTGGGGGTTTGGTTCGAGAGGCCAGAGTTTGCCCTAAGGAGGGAAGAAGCCTTGTGGCCTCTGGTATTTTGGTGGCTTGAGAAAGGTGTGAGGTCTCCTTTCCCTGGAAGGACAAAATGCTGGTGCTACCTCGATGTCACAGCCTATTTCGCTGGAGAAGGGTGCATGGAGGAAATGAAAAAGGTGACCTCTGGTACTGGAGAGGTAAGTTTCATCTTTTTAGTCCTAAACAAAACGCTACAGTAGTTTGCAGTGACTGAGAAGGAGGTGTTGGGATTGATCACTGAACAGGCTGCAGCTTGAAGCAGTGTGTGAATCCTGATAGAGGAGATTCTGTCTACTGCTTTTAGAGGAATATTATTTTCATTATCATTCAAAGGCTTTATTTTCTCCAGCTTCACCTTCGTTTTGGTCTTACCAGGACTGGGGCTTGTTGTGTGCAGAAGCAATTTAGGCAGTGGCCTCACATGCTGTAGCTGGCAAAATTTGCTGGCTCTGTGTGCTGTGCTCTGTTGTGCTGCTACCCACTCTGCTCCACTCACTGACAGGGTTGAGTGCAGCACAGAGCTGGGGGTGAGGCTCCTGCAAGTTCTTCACACTCTGCAGACAAATTAATCTTGAAATTGTGAATTTTGCTGCTGTAGCTTGACCTTGGTCTGTAGGGAAGAGTGGATGTCCTCTATCCATGTAGGGGACCCAAAGCATTGCTTGGAACTGAGCTTGCAGAAACAAAAGTAGGAAAAGATGCTCTGCCTTTGGAAGCTGGTTTGCTGCTGTCCTCAGGACAGCAGAGCTCAGCCTGCAGCTCTGGCTGGAGTGATCCTGCTGCTCTGCACCCCAACCCTGGGCGGGCCGGGTGAGCTCCATCCCAGAGCGGGCTGATTCCAGCTTTCTGAGTCATGCTGGCTGATTGGAATAAGCTCTGCTTTGATCTGGCAGACAGGAGCCCACAACAGCTGCTCTGCAGTAGATAAGGACAGGCACTCTCCAGGCTGATGGTGTTTGGAGATTAGTCCCCGGGATGTTGTGCAACAGGGCACCTGCAGCTGGGGCAGCGTGTCGGGGAAGGGACCCATCTGCTGTGTCCCAGGGCTCAGGTGTGATGTAAATGGATGAGCTCCTGCCTTGCCCTTCTCTGCTGCCCACCCATAACTCCTTCCTTCTGCAGAGGCTGGGGAGAAAAGCTGTTCTTGCCAGTAAAACGTGTGAGCTGGATCTGGAAGTTGCTGTACAGATTTTTTTGGTTGGTTGGTTTTTCCCCCTCTTTAGTGGAAATTGCTTGGTTACAAACTCTTCTCTCACAGCTTTTTAGTAAGAAGTTCCTAACATTTATTATTCCAAATAGACTCACTAAAATGCTTCTATGTGCATTACTTGACTTAAATGTTGCTTTGATCTTACAAGGAGGTTGATGTGGCTTGTGTAGCCCTTTGGCCTTCGTGTGTCACACCTTTCTTGACACTTGGGGATGTTGTGAGCTGACAGCTCAGTCCCCTAACAGCAATGCCAGCTCTCTGTGAGCAGCAGCCCTTGGATCTGGGGGCTGCCAGAAGTGTGGGTGAGACTGGAAATAACCTTTGCCTGTAGTCAAAGGTAGTCAGGAGTGGTGGTGGACATGACTTCACCGTGCCCACTGCTCAGCATGAGTAACCAGTTCCGTGCATTTCCATGCCAACCATTAATTTCCAGATGCAGTGACTAGCATGGTATTTTCCATTTCCAGATCGTGTTTGTACTGGCATGATTTAAAATACTTTGTAATTACAGTGGTTCCTATAGTGGAACTGCTAGAGCAATGCAGGGTGCTTAGAAGTCCTTCTTTAACCAGCAATTTTGGTAATGACAGTAATTCACATAATCTATCTTTGTGGCCTTGTGGCTTTCAGAAGTAAAGCCCTTTTTTTTTTAATTCTTCAGAGATGTAGGCCTATCTCTATATATAGCTCAGTAGATATCTGGTATTCTGGATGTGTTAAAATAAACTCCACTGAGTAATTCCAGTGCCATCACCCCAAACTTTCTGATGTTGTTGCTGCTGTTAATGCAGTTGAGTAAATGGTGGAAGAAAATGGAGTGGGAAGGGGGATATGGCAGTTTTCTCTCAAAGATGAGGAGGCCTCAACAAATACAACTTCAGGCAGCAGTGGAGCTTCATTTTGGCTGACAACTCACAGCACAATAAGAAGTTTTGGCAGCCAAATGTGACAACATCCTACTGAACAGGGAAAATCCTTTAGTTTGGGGAAGATGGCTGAATCCCAAAGCTGCTCTCATTTACTGGTTTAGTCTACTACCAACAGAGACGCTTCTAAATTACTTGAGGGAGAAACTGTTCAGACAGATCAGAGGCAGACATCTCCCTCCGTGTGCAATTAGATGTGCTGCCTCCTTTGAGAAGGGGCCAAAGCAAATGGGAAGCAGCAATTAAGGCAGACACCAGCAATGAGGACCTAAAGTACAGGGCACAGTGTTTATCAGCTGTCGCTGCACAGAAAAGGTCTTTAATTTGACAGAGGAGGGAAGAGCTGTAGCTCGGTATTCTTGTGAATTGATTAACTGTTATTTTTCCCAGGAGATCCTCATATGTAGAGGAGGGTGGGAGGGACAGATGTTGATTAAATGTAAACTTCTCTTCAAATGTGTGTGTGACCCCTGGTATGTTGTTCCTTTACACTCCCTTCAGAGGCAGGGAATAGAGCTGGGGAGGGTTTGCTGTGCCTCTGTCCAATTAACCTGTGCATTTTCAATTAGAGCCTGGCAAAACTGGGGGATCCTGAGCCTAGAACAAGCCCTTGGGGTCACTGTTCTCATACTGGCAATAAATCACCCCAAATCATTTGTTTTTTAAGATGTAGGAGCAGTAAATGCAGTCTCTGATATGCCAGGGTCTGACCTAGAAGGTGAAATCCTTGTGATCTGTCTCACCTCTCCATTTGCTGAGAGTATTTCAAGAGGAGGCAGGTGAATCACAGACTTGGTGCATCCCTGGTGTTCTACCTCTGTTCATAAAGGGAACGAGGACACCTAAGGAGACACCAGGGTATGTCTGACACATGGTCTGGAAATGAAGCAAAAGCCACTCCAGTATCCTGCAGTGGCAGTGGAGATGTTTTTCTTTTCATTTTCTGAGAGGTGCTGCAGCAGAAAACCAGATCTGCTTCCTCAAAGACTGTCACTCCCATCTGGAGAGCATAATATTTCACCCGTGGGCTTAATTTGCTGTCAATCTCCCACAACTCCCAGGAAGGAGCCTCCATCTCTTTTTAACTTGAGGCTGTTACCTCTTGCCCAAAAAACAGGTTTCTCAAGGCTTGTTCTCCAGAAACATGAAATAAATTAATTCAAAATCCAAGCATCTTCCTTTTAAACTGACATCAATAAAAACCTCTTTGAAGAGGGAGTGCTTAGCAAGTGTTAATCACCAGGGCTGTCACTGTGACTCCCCACTGCCACTGCGAAGCGCAGTGAGCCCCTGGAGACACACGTCTCATTTTGGCTGCGATATTTTTTTACTGAGCATCTTGCTCTCAGCTGCTACTAGAAGCAGGAAATCTCTCAAAGCTGTGAAGAGCTGATCCGGTTTGTGCCTTGAACTGGTTGTGCTTTTCCACCTACTCCCATGAAAAGTGCTTCCAGCAGCTCTCGGAGGGCGCTGCTGCCCTTCCTGGCCCAGGACTGACGCGGCTGCAGGATTGAGGTTTCCTCCAGCCCAGGCTCCACCACCTCGGTTGCTCAGTCCCAGCCTCTAGCCTAGACTTCATCCCCAAGCCCACCAACCTCATGGAAGGGCTTTACTGCTCTGTCTCATCCTTTTCTGCAGCCCCTATGGAAGAAATTTCAGGGTTTTAGGACCCCCTGTCTCTATCAAATGTGGTCTAAACACATCCCCACTAGTGTAGACTATGAGAAGCTTTGTTTCTTCCTGCAAACCAGAATTACCAACTTTTTTTAAAAATATCTGGAAATAAACAGTTACATGATCCACTGAAATTCATAACAAAGGACAAATTGAATCCTTCATGCTGTGTAACAGCCATAAATAAAGGCTTTATGGCTGAGAAGTTGTAGGCAAAGCTCCAGCAAAATTGGATTTATTCCCTCTCCACCCCCTGCACTGTAAGTCTCTGGAAATGGGGGTTCCAAGGGCTGTTCTGACACAACATTAACTGCAGCTTCTTAAACCAGACTCCCTGCCAGTATTTACAGTTCACATTCTGTGCATGGTATGTGTGTATATAACTGCACCAGCCTTTACAGTTGATTTCTCAGTAGTCATGTGAAACCAAAACAACTGATGGGCTGAACTTGGGATCACTTGTGCATTTTTCTGATTTAGAATAAAAAAAGTCTGCCTTGGTGTTAGGAAAATGATCTCTTGATTAAAGTTGCTCCAAGTTGATGGTGGCTCAGTCTCTGTGAGTGTCACACCCCTTCTCCCCAAAACCACTGGCTTGGTTTCCAGGGGAACCCTGCAAGATGGATTTCAGAACCTGGTTGTACAATTGCAAAGGCAGTAGCTTCAATCTTTCTTCTCACAAATGCCTGGCCCCACCGCTACTTACTGTCTCTTCTGAAACTTAGCCCTGAAGTGTCATGAAATATGTCTGTGGAGTAATTAACCAGCCCCTAAAATTGTGGTCCATTCCCTGTTAAGGAAGAACAACTCATTTCAGTGGATTTAAGAGCTAGTTTCTCACTTCAGGAGCCAAATATAGGTCAGAAGTGGCAGTAGATCACTGTGAAAAATGTATAAACAAATCGGAAGCAAAACTCCTCACATGTCAGTTTTGGTTCAGCTGAGTATGTTGGTTGATGCTCCTTTCTTGTGTGCCAAGTACGTAGCCTAAGACAGAGGCTAAAATGAGGAATTTATTCTCATTAAGCAATTGCCCAAATCCCCCTTTTTAAGGAGTCTGAGTAGTGCTCCTGCCTGAGGCAGAGAGACGTAGATCCACTGACTGCTCTGCTCTTGTCTACAGCTTGTTTTAAACACTGAACAAAGTGGCTTGAATAGTTGGGACCTGAGAAATTATACCTTTGAGCTCTGACCCTTCATAACTGAATCCAGACACTCAAAGTCTCTGCTTCCACGTATTTTATATGGAGCGCCTGACACAGCAGCAACAAATAGTGCAGGAATAAATCCAGCAGCCTGCAACAGTTCTCCTTCGTTAGCCAAGCCAAAGGTCACCTTGCTGGTGTCACCACCAGTGTCTGGCCACTACTGGGGCTGTTGGTCACTCTGAGCCTTAGTGGAGAGATCATGCAATGGAAGGGAAGTGGGCAGTCAGGGCAAAAAAGCCTCTGTGGCCCTTTTCTCACTCCACAGCCGCAGTGGCCTCCCAAACCCGTACTGCTGCTCTGGAAATTTAGCACAGCCCCGACGTCCCGGGCTGGAGCCCCAGGTGCTGACACACTAAAGCACAACAGATCCACCGAGGGCCTGGCATCCCCTCCTTTCCTCTTAAGAGCTTCTTAAAATAAGACCATTAGCCCCAAGTTATCAGCAGCACAGAGCTGCTCACTCAGGAGTCACCTCAGCTCCCGGGGAAAGGCTCCGAGCGCGGTTTTAATTACGGGCACGGACGTGGCAGTGGATCCAGCCCCTCACCCCCTCCCCGTCCCAGACACAAACGCTCCACTCCCCAAATTACTGCTGACTGGCCTGGGACTGGGTTTTATTGCAGACAAGCAAGCCAGTTCTCTGAGGGTGAGGTTAATTCAAGCAGCCCCATGTAGAGCTTTAGCCTGCAAATGGTTAAATGCTTAACCATGACTGCAAAATCTGGTCAAGTGGAAAGCTGCCTCTCCAAAGTGTTGTGGGGGTGAGGCTGAGCCCCCTTTCCCCCCCAGCTTTCTTCAGTACCTTTCCCTGGTGACAAAAAGTGTGAAGTTGATGAATCTGTCCATGGCTTGTCCCGTTTTTCCTTTTAAATACAAAGCCAAATTTAAGCTGGTTTACTATTGTGCTGTCTTCATTTGTGGAGTTAATTCATACATGAGGATTCTATTGGAGAAAACAGCAGATTTATCCCAAAGTGGTAAACCTCACAATACCAAGAAATAACTTTCCAAATATTAAAATTAAAAAGTGTGCTCCTATTGCCTGGTAAACAGATCCTTGGCAAACCAGCTAGGAAACAAATCAGTGTGTTAAACCTGTTATCCTAAACTTCTGGTCTTTCTTGGCTGCTGGTTTAGGAATACAAATTCCACAGCATTAAGTAGAAAAAGGGAATAGATATTTTTATTTAAAACAGAGTAACTCAAAGTGGCCATAATAACCCATTTGTGTTGCTTTTGTACTCGGGTAATGAATGACTGTAGTATAAAGTGCGCCTAGTTTTTGCCTCGAGGTCTTGTCAATCATTACCTGATAAATAAAAACTTCAAACGGGCTCCTTTTAGCTTAATTGGGCAGAATTTCCCTCCGAAGGAAGGTTGAATACAGAGAATAATGTGTTTGTGGCAGCAGTGGAAGTCAGCAAGCAGGGTATTGGGATGGAAGTATACAGAGGACGTGAATTCTGAACTCAAAAGATGAGTCTTTGGGGATTTTTTTTATCCGGAAGTATCTGTTCCCATTGCAGGCAGAGCTGAGGAACTGAATCCAGCAGCCCTTGGCCGTGCCCTGAGCTGCACTTGTGCAAGTTCTGCTGTCCCTCTCTGGTTCTAGGCTTTGCAGCTGACACTTCCATAACAACCAGGAATCCTAAAATTGCACCCAGGCTTATTTGAATCATTATTTTTTATTAAATGAACACTGGCAGCAACAGAGACAGTTTCCTGCATAGGGACAAAAGGATCTTATTGTCAGTACTGGAACAGATCTGAAACAGCTCAATTAAGCAAACATAACATCCTCAAAGTTTGGCCTGAAAGGGAGTTAAAATAACTGTTCTATAAAATGTTTTAAATGTGCTTTAAAATGTCATTACTCAGATAAATCTAGCTGTTTGGGAGCTCGTTCACCAGGGTTTTATGGCCCTGCCAGTTTATGGCAGTGCATGTATTCATGTCAAGAATTCCTCTTCCAGAACAGTAGATGAGGAGACAAAGCCACAGGAGCGCTGCAGACCAAGGGGAGGCTGCAACCAGCTTGGGAATGGAGTTTTGGCTCCTAGGCTGGGAAAGCTGCCCCAAAGCACATCCAGCAAGTTGAGCGTATTCAGCAGAGCTGGAAACCAACAGATATTTCATGATATAAGGCTGGATGTGTTGAAGTTAGAGGCAAAGCTGCTGTTGGCTGCAAGACTGGCCCTGCAAAGTAAAAATTATTTTATTCTTTCTCCCCTTGCTGGCACCACCCCTGCTTTACACCTAAAATTCAGAGAATTCAGACCATAATGAGAAATACCAGAGAATCCTCCTCCTAAAATTAGTCCAGGCCTACAGAAGCTGAATAGGTATCAGTTTACATCAATAAAGGTCTTTCCACTGATGCTTTGCTGGACTTTCAGAGCAGAGCACAAAGCAAATTTAATTATGAATTTCTAATTGCTCATGGAAGATGGCAGATTAACTCCCAAATGCTGATGATTTAATCCTCTGGCCCAGCAAATACATCTATGTAAACTGGCACAACTCTGCTCACAGTTCAAAGTAAACAAGAGCCCCAAAATTGCTGTTATGCCCCAAAGATATGCTCAGTTAATAGAGGGATTTAGACCATTATTTTTTTTTCAGCTGCCTCCATAGCAATGCAGTGTGGTATCCACAGTAGGAAACCTCATGCCAGCAGCATCTCTCAAATATGCTAAAACAATCTAAATTAGAAAATGTCAGCTTCTTGGCTGATGTTTCTTTGGAGTTTCTTTCTTCCTTTCTTGTGCCTCTATAATTTTATTGGGATGACTAAATCTCTGAACTATGTTAGCAGTAAACAGAACTAATTTACCCCCTGCTTCTTTGAAACAGCTGCTGACAGCTGCACTATAATTCAATCACGGATCTTTGCAGCACAGACTGCAAAACACATCCATATTTTTGCTATTCTTCTCTCCCTGTTGTATTTGGACCAAAGGAGCTGCACCAAATAATGACATGTGACAGTTTTGCCCCTACATAGAGATTGAGCTGCACAAAAACAGAGGCTCAAGATGAAACACTGTCCAGCCAAAAAGGTTCTTTGAATAAAAGGGAATAACCACACAGATACACAATGTCGTCGGGATGTCTTTTGTAAAGTTGCAATGATTTATTTTACTAGTTTGTACAAAAAGGCTTCTGACAACTGCTCTATGAAAAGAACCAGAAATGTGTATGCATTTTTGCCAACTGTTAATAAATATCTTCTTAAATAAGGAAACAAATGTGTTTAGGAACCAAGAATCATTTTTCCTGCATGTGATTGAAAAGGAATTCAGAGATGGAAATAAATAATTCTTCCGCTTGTGACAACTATTTACATAAAAATGTACAAACAGTGAAGCTGATGTTGAGCCTAGCAACAGAAATCCTGTTATTATGCTTAAAAACAACAACAAAAAACCAAACCAGAAACAATCCCCACATAATATTTAATATATGAGTCCTATACAGCAAGATAATGTGGTCCAAGTTAAAAATGCAATACACCAATGCAGTGACCACCAACACTGAAACACCCGCAAGAGAAAACTAATCCTGACTACTAAATAGTGGAAGTTCAGGCATGATTAGCTTTTAACTTTCTAGGCAGCACCTTCACTTCCTTTAGGAGGTTTACAGAAGCACTGCTGTATATATGTATACAGTGTCAAGAGATGCTTCCCATCTGTGTGATTGCAGTTCCTCACTCTAAACCAGGGGCGCACTGAGGGCGGTTTTGGCTGCTGCTGGTGGACGGCGCTGTCTGCAGGCTCCGGGAGAGGTGGACTCGTGGCTTCAGCTGTTGTCCTGCCGTGTGGCTGGCTGTGTTGGCCCAAAGTCTCCCCGTGGGGAAGTTTGCTGGAGCACTGCCTGTGGAGCGTGCCTGCTGCAGCCAGGCTGCTCCTGCAGATGTTGGACTGGCCTGGGTGGGATGCCAGGCACATCTGGCAGCGTGGCAGCTGCTCACCAAGGCCCCCATCCAAAACCTACCAGTGTCGTGGATGGCCTTCCCCTTTCCCATCAGCCTAATCCTGCTACTGAGAAAACTGCTGGGAAAGCACCAACTGACTTAAATGAGATGAGAATTAGGCCGTCAGAAACAAGTTTCCACTTTATTTCATAGACAGTAGGGGGGTTTTTTTGTCCTTTGCTTATTCTTTTTAAAGTGAGGCATCTGGTCTGGATTCGATGTGTGACTTAAAGGGAGAAGAGCAGTGAGTGAAGTCCAGAATTTCATTTATCTTCTTTCTCTAACTCTCTTCTAAGGCAAGACGTGGAGCCAAGTCCCCAGCGCGGCTGCATCGCCCCATCTCCTCACTGAGCAGAGACCCCTCTCCAGGGATTTGTGATGTCCTGGACCCATCTGTTGGAGGTTTAGCTTTCTGAAGTTTGGGATTTAGAGCTGGGTGTGCTGGACATGGTGTTTTAGTGGGCATATTTTCTTTTTATCTCCGTGGTGGAATTTATGCCAATGCTACTTTGGTGCATGCCAAAGTGGGGAGTTGGTTTGTGACTGGTTACTGCAACTCTGCATTCTTCCTTGCAACAACTTTAATTGAGCCTTAAGTAATTAAGTGTGATGTTTGTGTAACCTGTGACTTTAAAAGAAGGAAAAAGAAAAGCCTTGAGGGCACATTTTCTTGCTTCTGGTTCCAGCTTCTTGGTGGCCCTTGAAAGGGATTGTTTTGGGGGTTTTTTGAGGTGAAGCCAACAGAGCAGGGAGCTTATCAGAAGCACTGGCCCCAGGAAGGAAGGTTTCCTAGCTTGTTCCCAGTCTGTGGTGTGCTGGGTGTACATCCCAGCTCACAGCACCTTCTGCACTCGAGCCTCCGTGTTCTCGGAAAGGTGTTGGAACCCGTTCCCTCAGGGAAGTCAGTGGCCATTTTCCACACAGCAGCAGGATCTTTAGCTGGCACACACAGCTCTGTAACTTCTTAGGATACCCCAGCTAAACGTTAAGTTCAATCCCTGTTAGTCAGCACTTTGCTGCTTTCCTGTTTCAAGTTCAGAGCAAATTCAAATACTTTCCAGCTGCAAGAGGAAATTTCCATTCTTGTTGATAGAAAAAAGTACACCCCAAAATTCTCGCTCTTTGAAGCACTTTTCTTCAGTCTTTTGCTTGCCACTTGATTTTTTTTTCTTAGCCTAATCTGTCCTTTGAATTTGTGTCAATCCACATCCAGCTTTTGCTACTGTAGTTTAAAACTGGAAGTTGCATGTAATTCATCCTTGGTTTTGCTTATGAAATTGAAGCAGAGGGATGGAAGCAATGATTCTCTAACAAAATACCTGTTCACTCCAGGTATATTTTGTTCACTTATTTTATTGCAAACCGTGTTACAGGAACTACACACACTTATCAGTCACAGCATAGCCTCACCTTGGATAGATTATTACTGTTTTACTCACAATCAACACTGGTGAGTTCGCAATCTCCAGAAAGACTCATTTGCAAAAGTATGTACTGTAGGAGCCAATTTCGTAAGCAGATTTGGTTTTAAACGGTTTCTCTGGCTTGTTTCAGTTTACAAGCTCATTGTCTGTAATAAACTAAAACAAAATGTGTTCAAATGCCTCTTTAGATCCAGAAACTGTTCCATTGTCTGAACTTTCAGAGGCCTGGTCCTAAAATGGTTTGGGATTTTTTTAAACCCATGGCTGAAGCACCAACCTTTCCCCCTCCCCCACAGAGCCATACAAACCCACTCTTTACAAATAACTTCTTTTTCTTTCTTCTTTCTCTTTCCTACAAATCTAGTGGCAGCCACATGCTCGCACCACCATGTTCCTGTATTTTTTTAAGATAACGTTGGAGCTGTCATCAAAATAGAGCACGGAGATGGCATTGAGTTGTGTGGGAGCACAGCAGGGCTTCGGCACAGTCTCTGGGTTTATAAAGTGAACCTGGGGAGTGAAAGCAGAGGCATGTTAAGATTTACTTTCCCCCTCTCTGCCCCCATACTCTTTTTTGCTGGGCAACCTTGTGCCTGTCCCACACCCTCCCTCAGACAGCAGCTGAGCTGTGCAACTTTAGGATTCACTGACCCCTCCCTCAGCCTGACCCCAAATCCACTTTTGGTGGCAGCACGCAGTGGATCCTTACGGAGTTTTCCCAAGAGATGCTGACAGTGGGGCTCATGTCCTGCTCCTTCCTTCCCTTGCAGGGGGAATAAACCCCCATCACACTGTGTGTCACAGGGCCCTTTCAAACCAGAGCCAGCCTGCCAATGCCTGCAGCAAAGACAGGGTCACTTCTGGCCAGCTACTAATTCAGGCCACTCAGCCAGACGTGTGGAGCCAGATGCTGCAGGCACCTTATGAGCTAAGGCAGACCTTCCCTCCCTTGTGAGCTGGGAGACCCTTTTGTGTATAAATTTATTTCTGAGTAGCACCTGCAGATGTAACCCAGCGTTAGGAGATGGGCTGCACCTACCAGTGTCTGTACAATGGCATGGTTTGTAGCATTCATGTAGGAATTCAAGGGGAAAGCACATTCTCCTTCACAGTAATAGGCAGCGTAGCCCTCCGGAGCGATGATCCAGTCCTGATTAAATTGAAGCCATTAGGTTGTGGAGAAAGACAGAAATGCAGTGAAACAAAAAGCCAACCAGCACATAAATCTATCCATTCACACATCCATGCACAGTTACAGTGGCCTGCAAAATAAAAATCTGGCCCCCTGGCCTTTCTAAAGCCCTCTCACAGGCCTCCAAAGTGCCTGCTCTTCCTGGGGGGACATGTCCCACGTTGCAAATGTGCCCGCAGAGTAGCTGAACATCTGGGTTTAGTTGTTTATCCATTCAGCAGTGTCCTCCTGGCTGTCCACATGGATCACTTCGCCCAGCAACATAGTGCAGACACAAGCTTTCAGAAAGGAAAATGTCTTTAAGCAGGTCTAAAAGAGCAGGTAGACAAAAACGGAGAGCCACGTGTGCCTTCACCACTGCCAGAGGACCTGCAGGGCCACAGCTCCCCAAAAGGACCTGAGCGTGTTGAGCTTCCGGCCAGTCTCACAGTAAATATTTGCACACCCGACTTAGCAGAAACACTTAAGCGTGCTAAAGGCAGCATACAATATTTTTCCCCTCAGGATTTAAAATAAAAAAATCCAGTTAGTGGCGTGATCTCAGCGCTGCAGGTAAGGGACACGGCAAGGCACCCCTGCCGCGGCCCGGTCACGCCCAGCCCTTACCTGCCACCCCAGGTCCCTGAAGCTGACGTAGAGCTCGTGCTTCTTGCAGGCCTGTCGCTGGTCGCTGCTGCTGTTCTCTGTCAGGGGACAGTGGTGGCCATGAGGTTGGGCTGCCCCAGCACCCACAGCCCTCAGCACAGAGCAAGGCATCACTGCTCATCAGATGCGCTTACAGCGCTTTTTTTTGTTGTTTTAGTCATATAATAATGACTGGGTTCAACATATAGGAAATGCCCTTCTGGTGTTTTTGTGCAAAAGCCGAAAAAGGTCTGGGAAAGTGGGGTTTTTATCTTTATTTTTTTTCCTGCACTTCCTCTGACCTCCTAATAGCAACTTGCAGGTCTCTCTGATTATTGCCTGCACACAAAAGGAGGATCAGTGCAGTTTTGAAGTGGTGTCCATCCTGGACATGCAGCCTCAGCTGCGGACCCAAGTAGAAAGAACGGCTCAGGGAGAATTTCTTCCCTGAAAGGGTGGCCAGGCATTGGAAGGGGCTGCCCAGGGAGGTGGTGGAGTCCCCATCCCTGTACATGTTTCAGAAACAACCAGTCATGGCACTCAGTGCTCTGGGCTGGTTGAAAAGGTGGGAATTGGTCAAAGGTTGGACTTGATGATCTTGGAGGTCTTTTCCAACTTTAATGATTCTATAAAAATATGATTGGAAGCTCTGTTTTTCTTTTCCTTGTGCCTCTCACAACCTCCCCTTCCTCTCAGTGAGGCGCTCCCAGAAGCAGCTGGAATTTGCCGCTGCCTCAGCAGAGCCAGCCCTGAGCTGTGGCTCCTGCTGGGACCGTCACCAAGGGCCCGTTACTCTGAGCTATCACATAATTAAGCCACATTTCTATTTCAAATGCCTGATGGAGTTTTCTTCCAAATTAGGAAGCACAGCTCCCCCCAGAACAGCCATGGTTATCACAAGAATGAATGGGTTTTCTTCTGCTGTGCAAGAATTTTGGGACTAATACACTATTTAGGGGCTAAACTTAAAATCACAAACCCTGAAAATGGACAGCATTTGGATTCAGATCCGCTGATCACTTGTTCATTGCTGTAATGTAATGACCTTCCATTTCAAAAAGAGAATTTATTTCATATGGGAGAAAAGGAATTTTTATGGTCAGGTGCTTGGGGGTTTTTTAACTTTGGATAAGGAAACCCCTCAATTTAACATTGCTTCTAAGAAACACTCTTTTTCCTGGCGTTTTTGGAGTAACCCCAAATCCCACACTGCTTCAAACCATTGATGGACCAAAGGGACAACAAACATGGGAGGGGTAACGTCATCCCACACCCAGAAAGGCGGAGCAGCCACCCGTGCTGTACCTGCAATGTTGGACACCCGGAAAGCTTCCTGGTTCTTTGGTGTTTTGGATCGGTTCTGGCTCCTCTGCTTGCCCCCCGTGGAGCGGATGCTGCGCAGATGGACCTCGGTGGCTTTGAAGAAGGCCACGGTGAAGGGCTGCTTGTTCTGCGGGCCGTGCCTGCCGATGAGCCCCGCCAGCTTGGGGTTGATGCTTTGTCCTGGAAACACGACGGGCTGATGAGAGCCCTGCAGCAGCTCTGCCAGCAGCCAGCAGAACACAGGGCAGAGCTGCTGCACAGGGAAGGTCACTCCTGGGCATGGCATCGACCCACCAAGGACCTGGACTTAATGGGCAAAGCTGCTTCTGACAAGAGCAGCTCAGCACAGCTAAATTCATTTTATATCTGCGTGTAAAAGTTACATAAAATAGTCCTATGTATAATTATTTTACCCCAAATCCGCTCGGCATTAACTTTTCCTGCATTCTTTAGAGGGGTTTCTTTAAGTTCACCAACCCCTAATTTGAAGTGATCCTATAAAGGGAACCATAAAACTCAGCCCATAGGAGCACTAAATCCCCACTGGAAGGTTATTAGCTTAAAATAAAAATGCCTTGTATGAAATGCTGACAGAGTTCCAGATATACCTTAGCTGAGAGAAACAAATGTTTAGAGACATTTTGCTACTTGCTGCATCTTGCCACCACCATACCAGAACTTTGATTATCATCCATATGTACTTCATCTTGGGCTTTAGAATACTTTGATTTTTGGTAAAAGACAATTAGTTGGTTTCTTTGTAGAACTAAATAAATTCTTTACAAAAAAGGCAAGGAGAGGGTGGCAGTGGGAAATTTAATGTTTCTCCCTGTTGCTGTCAAGGGGTGTCTGGGTGTTGCTGTGAGATGCAGAGGTGATATCCAGGATTATTCTGTCCCAAGTTCCTGAGTGCTGCTGCTAAGTCCAAGGTGTGTTAATGGCTTTGTGATCCTGTTGCTAAGGACAGAGCTGGGCCTTGTCAGCCACAAATCAAACGTGCCAAAACGTGCCAAACAGCTGACACTTTCCTGGGGAAGCCCTGCAAGGCAGCCTGGCCAGGGAGAGCAGGCAAAGGGCCCTCAGTTCACTCATTTTGTATGACTTTTTTTTTAAATAGACTGTATTTGCTTCCTGATTACAGATCACGTAACAGCAGCTACAAAGAAAGGTTGGGGGTTGATTTATTCTGCTTTTTTACTTCACTTAAAGCCTTGAGGATTGCCCAAGCATATAGTGTTGCATCAAAATCCTGCTGTGCTTACAGCATATGATCTTCATACGAGGTTCAGGTGTAAAAGCAGCTGTTAGAGCACACAGTTGGTCTAAACCCAAAATGAAACTTGGTGAGCAAGGAAGGACACGTCCTTGCCATTGCAAATAAAATGAAAAATTCATGTGTATGGTGGAAAAATGTGAGTGCAAATGTCTGCTGCCAGGGAAATTGGTTACGGAAGACAAGCAGACAATCAGCCCCTGTATCTCTGTATTTACTTTTTAAACACTGCAGTTGGCTTTTCTAACTTTTAATGACAGGCTGATCAAAGTATTTTGTTAATCCATTTGGAGAAAGCAGCAAGTTACTTTGCAAAGGGGTGAAATCAGAAAATCCCACTGATAAGTGCATTCTCATCTGTTATTTGACTCAAATTAGGAATGTGATTTCTTTATGCACTCCTGGGAAATCTGGCTGAGTTTGTTTATATCTTTGAAAGCTCTATCTGTGATAGGTCTGGCTGTGTTTGTAAGGGTCCACCTCGAATTGCTGCAGCAGAGCAGGCTGACCCTAAATGTGTGCAAGGCCACGGCACTTCCCTGCTTGCAGGATCCTGAAAAGCCTCCATTGAAATCTGTAGCACATTTATAAATCACCTGCCTTTTCCAACTTATGCTGAAAACCAGGATTGACTTTTGCTGTAAAATCACGAGGTGGGGCTGGGGGAGGACAGAGAGATAAGGCTTTATCAGTAGAAGAGTGTGAGTGTGAGACTGTAGAAACCATAGTGCTCAGAGATACTCAGCCTACTCCCAGCTATCACTTTTCCGTGGACTCTGGGCTGGGTCTTGATGGGTTTTCTATATTTGAACCACAATTGAACAAATGTGCCATGATGAAGGACACAACTTCTGTGCTCCCAAGTGCTTCATTTAGGAGGCAAACTGGAAACTAAAAACAAGTGTATGAAAAGGGGTTAAACTTGTCTTGGCTGTCCTTTAAGAGTTAAGATTAACTTGGGAATCAGGTTGAATTCGAATTTTTGTCCAAAGATGGCAAAAGGTGTCTGGTTTTGGGGCAGGGACTAGTAACTTCCATGGTGAAGCTGCTTCTTTGTATCTGTGTTTGGGCTTCTGCCTTCACTGATCCCTCAGAAAGGGCAGGTTAAAACAAACCCTGTGCACCTCTCTGTGCAGTCTCACATGAGTTAAATCACCCATTCACCTGAATGACTCTCTCTAGGTTGCCTGTTCCAAAACTGCTTTGCAGAGTCTTTATGCAAAATGCTACTTGCTGGAAATCTGCAAGTGTTGCATGAAAACCAAGAGCAAGTGATATCACAGATGCATAGCTGGAGAATGAAAGCATGTCCTTAGATAACTATATTTGGAATATTTATAGTAGTTTTGAGGTGGCTTTTGCTTAAACTACTCCTGTGGGGCTGCCAGGCAGTTCCAGATGGTCCCAGGTCCTGGGAACCCCCAGAAAATCCAGGATATTTGCACAACTCCAAGTGAGCATTGGGAGTCTTAATTTTGAGACAAAGAAGAATGACTTTTTAGCTAAGATCTGATTAGGAAAACTCCCTGCCTGATTCCTTTCTGGACATGTTTCAGAGCCAGCTCTTCTCACCCATTCCCAAACCTCACAGGTTTGTAGCATACACTGCAGACCATGGAGTCCAGACCAGGTACGACTTTACCAACCATTTTTACTGACACAAGGAAAATTCAAATGGTTCCTGGCTGTTTTCTGAATTGGAAAGGACTTCTGTGCCAATGGACAGCAGCCCCCTGCATCACTCAGCTGTGTCTTTTTGCACACAGCAAACTTTATTCCTCTTTCCTTGACTGGATTGTATGACCTGCAGATTAGCCAGCAGTGTATACACTGATTGATGGGGATGTGTGCTCAGCTAATACTGGAATGACTGCAGGCAGCTCACCAGTCTGCTACAGCACCTGAGTACATCCTTAACATCCCGCATGTCTGGGGGCTGTTTTCTTAGGCAAAACCAGGAAAAACGCGCTTAAGAAATCCTATTCAAAGGAAAGTGTGCTGAATGCTTAGGGCTTCCCCTGGCTGGGGGTCATGTGCCTGAAACAGAGACTCCCTGGTTGCTGCTGGTGTGTGACACTCACCATCAACCCCTTCCACGGAGAGCTGCAGGCCCAGGTTGTGCTGGGGATTCACCACCCAGTGGTTACTGGTCGCGGTTATGTCGAACACCAGCCACCCTTCCTCTGCAGCCCAGATCGTCCTGGAGTCGAGCAGGAACAAATCTGAATCCCTGAAACAAAGAAGCAGAATTCCCAGTTAGCCAGGATTTCCACTGGAGTCTCCACAGGCACCCACAGACATCCTTTAGGCAGCGCACAGGGTTGGGATTTCAGCGATAGGCGGAGCTGGGCTGGGGTGGGTTCCCCTCCAATCACCCTCAGATGAAGCTTCTCTTCTCTTCACAAAAGGGAGGATGGGTTGAAGCAGAGGTGAGGTGTTTTGGGGTTACTTTGCTGTCGCAGTTAATCTTGAGCTCCTGATGCACCTTCAAAAAACGCTTGCCAGGCACAGATCTGCAGAATTACTGTTTGCATATGCAAACCTGGTAATTGGGCAGACAGTGCTGCTCATTAGCCTTTCCACACATAATTTCCTGACTTTCATGCATAATTGTAGCGTTGGTGCAAGCCAGCTGGAGCACTGGTGTGCATATATTAACATATGTAATAGTTGGGGTTTTTTTAATTTGCTCATCTGAGGTTACAGATAACTGATTGAGGCAATCACCCTCTGCACAGTCACAGTCTGCACTACTGTGGGTCACAATCTTTTTCCAATTCATTCCTTGGGGTTTTTTTTTTAAGGCCGCTGCTGGGTTACTCTAGCTGAACAGGTAATATGGGAAAATTAAAAAAGATGCTGAACAGAGAGATTCTGTTCTTTTGAAAAAAGTGAAAATATTTCAGATTTACAAGCTGTTTCCTGGCAAATTTCTGAAAAATTAAAATTTGAGAAAACACAGGTTCTATAGGGGAAGGAATCTTCTCTTATCAGAAAAGGAGATGAAACTCATATAAAAAATGGATACGGTTGCAGTTCTTTTATTAAAAATTACTTTAAAAGAAGAACAAAGACACACGGTGGAAGTGTCTAGACAAGTCCTGTAAGAGCTGCTTTTGTACCTACAGTGAACAAACATGATAACTTGTTCAAGTGTAATTATATCCTTTTGAGTGAAGAACTATCCTTGAAAACCCCTTTAATCACATGCTCAAAGCTTTAAAGAAGGCCTTATGAATTTTGTGACTATGGATTTGTCAGTGCAAATATATATATTTAGCTGAGTTTACACAGTGCCTCTTGTCTGCACGAAACATCGAGTGGTCAGAACTGAATCTGAGGAGAGCTGTTGGCATAAAGGCTTTTGACTCACAGCTTTGAGTGATTCTTTTCCCTTTGAGATACCAAGAAATTGGAAGCTTTTGTCCCACACAGAACAGGAGGGGTTTTTGCAATGTTTTTACTATTTAGCTTTCCTTTCAACCTTCGTGGGCCAGCGTGTGAGAGATGATGGCTTTCCTCCGTGAGCTAAGGGATGTCACCACCCACCTCCGACTCTGTGCTGGCTTACATGAAATTAAATTTCTGAGATGAGTTGCTGCGGAGCACATGAGCTCACAGCCCAGCGTGTGCAAGGGGAGGATTCTGTGTTTTCTCCCTGAAGCAGGATAGCTTTGGGTACCCCCTGGCTGAATATGCAGCTGGTGCTGCTGAGGACGCGATTAGAGCTGCCTTTCCAGCAAAGTTCTGGTTTGTGGAAGAAGCCCTACCTCAGAACTGGGCTTGTTGCAGCGCTGCCTTGCTAAGGCAGAGGGGATCCTGAGGGAGTATTTCAGTGGCTGTTTGGGAGCCACAGCGGGTGGCTCAGGAAGGGGCTGTGGTGCAGCCATGCAGAGGCTCAGTGCAGGTGTTGGGAGCTCAGTCAGCTTTGCTGAGTGCTCCCAGGAAAACTGAAGTTAAAGAGGACGGACAACCCCTGTCACATTATTTTACATGAGGGCAAGACGCTTGAACTCTAACCAGGGGATAAATTTCCTGGGGTTTCATCCCCACCCAGGAGCAATGGCCCCGTTCCCACAGCACAGGACACGTCTGACCCTTCCCTGTTTACAACACACTGAACCAAACACATCCCAGAGGAGCCAGGGATGAGGGAGTTGCATGGATTGGCCCGTTCCAGGGGCTGAGGCCAAGTTTCCAGGAGTAAAGGGCTTTTATATTCACATACTACATTATTTAAGCATGGCCCCTGACTGGAACTCATGATTCACACAAGTTTTAGTTAACAGGGACTTGGCTTGCTTCGTTTTTCCCCCCTTGTAGTTTGCAGGTTGATGATAGTAGCAATAATGATTTTTTTGTTGTTGTTTTTAGCTACTGCTCAACTGCAGTATTATTACTCAGAAAAACCAGCCTTTAAGCTTCCCATGCTGACATGATGCAATCGGGGTGAGCAGACAACATGAGGCATCAAGTACCAGGGTGAGTCAGTCTGGGAAATTGTATAATGCGTTTGTTTTCCTGTAGTTACAGCAATGTGCAAACAATAGGCCTGGAGGGGAAGCCCGAAGTGAGAGAGATCAAAGGGACCCACTAAAGGGAAATGTCCTTCCCACACAGGCTTGGAACATTTGGACCCCAAAAAAGCCCCGTGTCAGATGCTCTTTGGAGGAGCTCAAGCGCTCCTGGATTAGCACTTTCTGCCCTGGCCCACCAGCAGTGGCCGGGGAGGGGATGCAGAACCTCGCTGGTGTTGCAAGCAGAGGCTCCTGAGATTGTGACTCCTGTTCCCGTGAAAAGAAACCTCTTGTTCTTTTCAAAAAGAACAACCTCCTTCAGGTGGAATGTCCTGCTCTCCAAAGAGAGGGCAAACAGCACTAAATCACCAGCTAATAGACAGCCAGCCCTCGAGATATCCTTGCTGGACAAGACACAGTAAACACAGCAAAGAAATGTTATTCTGATGAGACTTAAACAACATTTGCTCTGAGGGCTCCCATCTAATGCCTTGTCACAGAAGGTAGTGCTGGCTAAGCCTAACTAATGTGGCTGGTTTGGGTTTTAGCTGTGAGATAAAGATCTGAGCACAAAACGAAAAGGTTTCTAGTGCACATCTCACTCCTGTGCCTCACCCACCGTGCACTCACAGAGCATGTTCTTGGAGCGATGTGAATGATGGCTCTGCAGCAACGAGGCAAAAAAACCTTTTGGTTCCTTGGCCCTGCATTCAGCCCCTTCATTTTAGAACTTCAGTGCATGCAGGAAACTGTACCGAGCCTTTTACCAGAGCAAGAGATAGGAAAGGCACATGATCCTCCTTTTACGAAAAAATTAGGCTGGGACATGGAAATGTTAATGTCTAGATTAGAGTTACATAAATTATGAAGTCTGGATCCAGACCACAAGTATGTTTTGTTGAGACCACATCAAAATGGCTCAGTGTTCAAAGAACTGACATCAGCGGGAGTGTCAGAGCTTTTAGCAATGATAAAATTTGGGGCTTTCTGCTCTGTTTTCTCAAGCATCAGGCTCACAGTGGAGCCTGAGATGAGGACAGGAGGTTGACATTTGCCTGCTGATGTCTTTGGTAGTGTCTGGCACTGGATGCCAGACAGGAGAGTCACCTCCCGTTAGAAAGCACTCCCAAAAATTTGTGTACAGGTCATATAGCTGCTGCTGTGTGGTCTGTGAAACTTCCTTAGGGAACTTGTTTTCTGGGCTCAGGAGTGAGTAACAAGTACGGCAGCGTGAGGGTGGCTGGGCAGGATGCATGTGAGATCGTGTCTGGGGAGCAGCTGGAGCGATGGAGGTGGAAGGGCTGAGCTGCCGAAGGGCTGACGGTGGTAAGGAAAGGGATCACAAATATTTAGTGAAAGAGAAAAGGGCTGGAAGAAGTGGGGATTATGGGTATGAGCACAGAAATAAGAGGACACAAGTACAGAAAATGCAGGGAAGAGTATCCTGAAAGGAAATTGCAAGGAAGAGAGTTACCCTGTTGCAACACAATGATTCTAAAATAAGAGAGAGGATTAACAACCATGAAGCTTCGTGAAAATAGTATGTATGGCTTCTTTGCCTTTTGCTGGGGAACTTTTTCAGTCTCTAGGATGCAGTTTGGTTTGAAGCCATAAACACTAGAAACATATGCAAAAATGAGAAATGCAGCATCTGCCCTGATCACCTCCCTTGGTGAGTTGGGGGAGGAGAGCATGGACAAGAGAGAGAGAGAGACTCAGTGAAAACACGAGAGACAGAAATTTTGCATTAGCAAGAGAACAGGGGATGAAACTGTGCATTTATAGACTTTAATGCTGTAAGGTCTACACTATTTTAGGACAGCCCTCTTGCCAAACAGTCCCTGCTTTTATGTCTGTTTTCCTCACTCACTGTCCCCATCCCCCTCGTCAGCCCTGTTATTTCAAGCTGCTGGTTGACAAGTGGTAGTAAACACTAATGAGCACTCCCAAGTGGGATAAAAATAAATGGGAAGAAGGACAGGCAGCAACAGTGAAGGTGACTCTTGGCAATTTCCATTACACCGCAAGACGAGGTGATTTCTGTGAGCAGCCAGCACTCTGTGCTGGGAGCAGCCCCAGAGCCCCGGCTCTCCTGGCCCTGTCCTGGCAGCAGCAGGTCCTGCTGTCCCCTGCCTGCATCAGGGGACATCCCCAGCCCAAATCTGGCAGCTGTGCTGCCCTGACCCCTCCCTGCTACCTGCAGGAATTACAAACCTATCAGTAACCATTCAGTTACACCTTGCAACAGCCTTTGTATGGCTTTACAAATGTGGGTTAACCCTCCTGCTTCCATTTTCAAGTAGGAAACACTTGAGGCATGGATATGTTGAATTCTCATTGATTCAGCACGTAAACCACAGTGTCTAAGCCAGGAGCACAATCCTCTCCTCCTGGCTCATATTCTAACCCTAGAGGGGCTGTTTGGGTCACAGGCACTGTGCAAGTTTTCCGACAGGCAGCCCAAGGACAGGGCTGGCATGGAGGGAAGGGGATTATTCACGTCCAGGTTTGAGCAGGTGGAGGGAGGAGAAGGCAAAAAGGGCATCCTGGGAGGGTGAGAGGAGATGTGGGGTTAGAAGACATCTGTTTGGATTAAAAACCTGCCCGTATCCAGATTCCAGTTTGCTTGGTGTCATTGCCTAAAGTCAGCTGCAGCTGTCCAAAGACAAGCTTAGGAAAATATTTTTCAGACTTTCCTACTTTGAGAGGGCCCCAGGATCTCCCTGGGCCTCTCCCTGGCACGTTTGCAACACCCTCTGTACACAGACCTGATGCAGCCCTCCTCCCACACCTTCCCTTCCCTGTGCCTGGGATCCCCTGCTTATCCTTCCCTCTCCCTCCCCACTGATAAAACTCTCCCCACTGATAAAAGTTCTCCCCACTGATAAAAGCCCTCCCCATGCCCCCCGGGCAGGAGCCACCAGCCAAACACAGCCCGAGGGCTCTGCCAGGTGAAGGGGTGTCCACAGCAGGGATACAGCTTGGTGGAGGTGTTTTCCAAGGATTGCTCTGAAAACTGGGTGTGCTGGTAGGGAAACAGATCTGTGTAAATTCTGTTGAGTCTAGGGAAAAATTAAATTCACTTTAAAATTTCAGCAGATTCTTAATTCTTAAGTTTTTTGTGCTTCTAGTGGCCGTGCTGCCTTTCCTACACAGTGCTGGAGAAGGATGAGACCCAGGTCTCACAGGCTGATTAAAAGTGGCAATAGGAGTTTGTTAGTGAGGTGCAACATGTTCCCTAAACATGAAGCCTCCTGTACAATCAGTGCTGAGAGAAAGGAGGTTATACACATATCTCTGGCGCTTTCTATGCAGCTGTTTCTGTTCAGCACTGAGGGGCTGTTCATTAGTGCATCACTTACCCCAGCAAAGACCCACTGGGGTATGCAAAATGCCTCCTGCAGCTCCGCAAGTGCCTGTGAAGGGTTGTGCCTTGCTAAGTTCAAGATTTGTCAGCGGTTTTGCAGGCTGCAGTGGCTTTTAGGAATCGTCTGAAGGAGGAAACCAGATACAGCTCTCTTCTTGGAGAGCTGCAGGATTTCCAGGCTGAAGTTCCCTTGCCACTTGCTGAGAGATGAATGTAGTTGTCAACTGAATTGCACGTAAATCACCAAAAAATTAAAATCAAAGTTATTGTCAGGATTTTCTGATACTGTCATGGTGCTGGGGCACATCATTAAGTCAAACTGTGCTGTGCTGCACCATCCCCAGAACGATCACACTGGTACTTAAAAAAGCTCCAAAAAAGAAGGCACATCTGCTTTATGGGTTGGGTGGGCCCAAGCCTTTCTTAGGTACTAGAATTACATGTTTCAACCCACAACATGGAACCAGACTCCAGTGAACAGCAGAAAGGGGTCTGGAGAGGGGCTCAGGTTTGGTCTGGTGCAGCAGTGGTGTAGTTTGAAGCTCAAGCTAAAGCGTTCCAGCTGCAAGTCAAACCCAGGAACGCACCCTGCAAGATCTGATTTTTCTGTAGGGCTGGTAACATGAGCATTCAAATCACTGCCTTTGAAGCCTGTGAAATCCATAATGGCCACAAAGTGAACATGTAACAACTACATTTCAATTACCAAAGGCTGGTCAAGTACCTGGTTTTATTCTCTCCAGGAACAAAACTCCCATCAACTTCAAAGGGATTGGGATTCACTCTGCAGTGCGAGTGCTGCGTCCAACAAAATAGGAGATGCAACTCTGAGATGAGGTATTTCAGCTTCAAAAGGTGCAGGCAGAAAAGCAGGATCGAGCTCTGAGGTTTAGGGCAGCTCTACAGTCTGCATTTTTTCTGCACCTTCAGGTTAATGAACTGAGGGTGATGCCCTGACTGAGCCCTGGGATCTGCTTTGCTCTCCCTCCTTTTCCAGGAGGGAGGAGACATGCACAGCACCTGGCTCCCCAAGGGCCACCTTCAGCTCCCTCTGAGAAGGGTTTGTCACCACAAACAGGGGCTGGATGTCCTGCTGCTCGGCACATTTCTCAAGTCCGTTACTGGTTTTGTAAAACGCTTTCCCAGGATTTTGGGTGAGTGAGCAACGAAGGCCAAACAGAAGTTGGACATGAGTCACTGGACTTTGAGCTATGCACTCGAAAGCTATGAGACATGTTATACCAGTTAAAACATCAACTGTTTTCAGGGTTTGTGATATTTGGGACATTTTTGTTCATGAATGTACTTGTTTGCCTAAAGTGAATAACTGATGCCCTGTGACTAAAGAATGCTGTGCATGCCTTTTCATCAAGGAGATGTTGCCCGTTCAAAGAGCTTGCCTTGCAACAAAAAATTTGGAAAAGTCAGAATACTTGATCATTTAGCCTGATTTCCTACAAAGACCTGTAATAATATCTTCAGTCCAACAGAGATATAACTTCTAGAAGTCAAAGTCCGAGTGGCATCTCCTCTGCTGCGAAGGACAGGGCTGGGCTCCCATTTTTACTGCCAGGGTTGTTAGGCTGAGCAGGTGGATGGGGGAGAGCTTCTGCCCTTCAAACATTTGTGCTGTTGAGGGGCAGGATTTCAGGAATAGTCTGTGGGGGTGCAGCTGTTGCTCTGGAAACACCTAAGCCTGTATTTTTCACTGACAATGAAGTGCACACAAGAGATGTTGCTGGTTAGATACCTCCAACCTGTCTGAACTCGTGAAGTCATTAACTGCTGAACTGCTCATACCTCTGCTTTATGTGAGCTGAGGGCACCATCACACCCTCCAAACTGGAGGCTCATCTGTGGTTTAACTGAAAATCCTGCCGTCAGCATACCCCGTGGCCTCCTCACAGAGGAAAATCTCTCCAGTCACCCTCAGCTTGGGCTTTCCAGCTGTCCCTGTGCTGTTCTGAGGTGCTGGGAGCTGTCCTGCTCCCTGCTGTGTGTGAGATGATGCTGAGCTGCCCCTGCAGCCTGGCAGGAGCTGCTGTGCCTCAGGCACTGCACAGGAGCAGCACCAGCCTGGAGAATCCCTCGCGTCTCAGGTCTCAAAAGGCAGTTTTGTGCTCTTGTGTCAGCAGAAGAGCCCTGGGAGAAGGAAACCCAAAGGCAGAGAGGTTTCCCTGCCTGCGTGGGGGGGAGGGTTTGGCTTTGTTTTGCTCTTGTTGCTAACAACGTCCGATGGGGCCGACTTTCCAGCGGCTCAGGATGAGACAAACAGCCAAGGAAGCATCAAAGTGAACGGGTGTTTTTTGATCAACACTGGAGGGAGTTTGTTTTCTTTCTCCACTTGCCCAATGACACACTGACTTGGATGACTGGGCTGTGACAGAGCCGGGTGGAAAATGTCAGTGGAAAAATGCAGAAAAAGAGCAAATATTTTTACAAATGTTAGTGACAATATTTTTACCTTTGGTCAATCCAAACCAACGGGAATATTTTTTCGGGACAAACTGTTCAAAACTCGCCATAGCCTGTGCCAAAATGTATGCAAAAGGCGAATATGCGTGAACACTTATTAAAAATAGTGTTTTTAATTAAAAATAGTGTTCCTGTGGTGAATATGATGCAGTAAAATTGCATCTAATCTTGTGGCTGGAACATCTGTATAATTAGCAAGATTCCTCACCTCTTCCAGACAGTGGTTCGTGTATATGCCTGCCCTTTGCATACATTTTTTTTTTCCTTTGGGAATAGAAATTAGTGGAGGAGACAGTTTGAAGAAACATTTGCTGCTCCACACACAACTATGTCTTGCCATGCTCTCTAAACAAAGATATAACAAACCTGTGGATGCACCAATGTAAAATTAAGATATCAGATCTCACTCTGCCTCTGTCAGTAAGATTCCTAGTGGGCACCTCACTCATCACTTCCCTGGCATCTGATGAGGAAGGTCATTTATTCCAGAACAGGTTTCTGGCAATTCCCCAGTGCCCTGGCACACAGCCTGGTGCCTCTGCCAACACATCTACAGTTTCTGCTCTTCCCAACAGTAGAAAGTCATCCTGCAGGCTTGTACCTAAACAATCTACTCGAGAAATACAGCAAAGGGAGGCTGCTGCCTCTGGAACAAGAGGAAATAAACTGAAATGCTTATGGTAAGCAGGATATGTAATGGGTCCTGTGCACAGTTCTGGCTTGTTGCCTTCTCCTTTAAGGAGGACCTGGTTAAAATGCATAGTTTGAACTGTCAGTGTTTGGTAAAAACAGATTAATTTTAGCACAGTCCCCAAACACTGCAAATAATTGCATCGTTAGAAATGCCAGGAGAACTGTGAGTTTTAAGCTATAAAATCAGAATTTCAGATGTGGAAGAAAACACACTAGTGGTTAAATATTTTTCCCATCCAGCAAAGCCAGTAGAAATCCTCCCCATTAAAAAAAAGTTGACAAGGTTTCCTGACATATTTCAATTTTTTCTGCATTTTTACTAGCTCTTGTAAAACTATAAAGCCAGAGTCCTGATTATACTTTTTTTCTTACCCTTTTGGACTTTTCACTTTTTAAATCCCTAGTGTTTCTCTTTTCATAAACCTAAATTAGGACTGTAGTATTATTAGCCCATATTTAGTTGTCCTAAAGAATAACTTCAGACTAGAATGTGACTGTAAATACTTTTCACGTAAATAAATGCAATCTCACTTTTGGTAGGATTTGTATGTGAAAGAAATATGTGCAAATGAAACTAAGTGCCTTTGATAAGTGGTTTGGGATTGCTGATTAATTGGAACTAAAACCAGATGAGAAAATTGAACATATGTTCTTATTCAAGTTCCCTGGAGGATTTGTCAGGGAGCTTGGCATACATTAATAATTGCTTGGAAGGGATTTAATAGCTCGTCTTGTAGTTTTGCACATGCAAAACAATCAGTCAATATAAAAAGCACGGTGTCATCTGTCTTTGTTAATTAGGGAGCTCAAATGCCTTTGATAAGAAGGGCTAGTAATTAAGCTACAATTCCAAAGGAAGCGTTTGGGTTTGCCACCTCAGGATCCATCAGAGGCAGGAGGGAGCGGGGAGTACTTCCAGAAATCTTGAAATATTCCTGGTTTATGATCGTTTTCCTGCACTAGCACACGGCCAGGCCACCGAGTGTTCCCAGAGGCCAGAGCAGGGGTGCTGGGGATGCTCCCTGGGGCACAGGGAGGCTCACAGGGCACCTCTCCCCGTGTCACCACTCACAGGAGCTGCGTGCCAGCTGCAGCAGCATTGGCTGAGATTCCCAGCACAGCCCCGATGTCAAACCCAGCCACTCCTGCTGATGGCACCAAGACTTCCAAAAGCACAGGATGTAACTCCCTGGAGGAACAAGCTGTGCTTGTGCTTTCACCGGGGGCTCCCTGTGGGTCGCTCACCTTCCCGGGTGCTCCTGCAGGACCTGGTAGACGCTGATCTGGAAGGTTTCGTTGTCGAAGCGCTCGCGGATGTAATCCTTGTAAATCCTGAACTCGGCCGCCGTCACCGCTTCCCCCTCCGGGATTCGGGAGAGATCAAACCTGAACTCTCGGTAGTGGCAGCGCTGATGGTGAAACTCTCTGTCATGCTCCACTGAAACAGAAAACAG
Source organism: Dryoscopus gambensis (assembly GCA_013389985.1). Classification (NCBI taxonomy): domain Eukaryota; kingdom Metazoa; phylum Chordata; class Aves; order Passeriformes; family Malaconotidae; genus Dryoscopus; species Dryoscopus gambensis. Next base: position 55,230 of record WEIT01012802.1, on the reverse strand, counting down.
CCCATTAGCCACCTGCTTTGTTCCCCTTCCCCTCGCCATCAAACACGCTCACGAGTTGCCACAACAGACAAGGGCAGGAATATCTGATTGCAGCATCTCACAGGTTGCTCAGTTCATTAAAGCACGTAGGAAGTACCTGCCTCTCTCTGGGCTATTATAGGTATATGTGTGTTTATCAGGCTCCCTTTGGAACAGTTTTACAGTTGGCTGGTACACGGGGCCATTGTGTTTTAATGATTTTTGGCAGCTCTGTGCGTGACAAGTGACTCTGGACATTTGCCACCGATAACGACCGAGCCGCTGTGGGAAGGAGCTCAGACAAACAGATGGGGCTTTTCAGGAGTGCTGGTTCTTGGCCTGGCTCTGCTTCTGACAGTCACACACGTACCCACACACCATAGACACAAATTCCAGCCCCTGAGGCTTTTCATGCCAGTGACCCACATTTGGTGCCAGCTGAACTCATCACAAGCTCACAGCTCCACTCTGTAGGGTCAAAGCTTTCATTTTAAAGGCTCTTTAGTGATCAGCGCTGTGAAGCAACTGCTCGAACTCAGGACCTTCTTCCACCTCCCAACCCTGACTGTGAAATAACAAGTGCCAGATCCTCCCAGGCCAGTGTTGGGATGTGTGTTATCCCACAGGGTTACAGGTCTGCCTGTCCCCTGATGGACAGCTGATGGTCTCGTGTAACCCTGCTCGAGGGTACGGAAGCAGGGGGTCGGTGTTGGGAGGAAACAAAGATTTCAAGCCAGTCCTCCAGCAAGGGGGAGGTGGGGTGTCAGTGCCCCAGCCTGACACATGAGGCAAGGCACCCTTCTCGGAACAAATTCCAAATTAAGCAGACAAGTCAGACAAAGGAAAAGGGGGAAACGGAGGTATAAGGGGATGAACTGACTCGCCCAAGGTCACAACGCATGACATTTTAAGAGCTGAGGTTTGAACCAGGGACTTCCTATATGTCCCAGCCCTGTCGTCTGTCCACTTGACCTCTCTGCAGCTTGACTGCACAATTCAAGTAGTTAGCTCTGAGATTTCCTTGGCAAAGAATGTGTGTCTTTCTACAGGCCTGATTTCCTTCTGGCAGCAGCAAATCCATTGTGTAAATCCATTGACTTAAAGGGAATTACTCCTGAAAAAGCGGAGTTTCAAGCCCGAGTCTGGAAAGGGCTGTTGAAATGTACAGCGCTGCGTGGCACGACTGCAGCTCAGCGCTGGCCAGGGTGTCCCCGTGGCAGGGACAGAGCGTGGGGAGGCTCTGGGAACGGGGCTGTGTCCAAGCGTGGAGCAGGTTCAGCGCTGCTTTGCTGGCCGAGGCTCAGCCGTTGGCCATGGACTCTTCCTCCTCTCTCACATCCCTTCTGTGAGGAGTCCAGTTTGCCACTGTGTGATTGCTGCTCAGGGAAATGCTTCAGAACTCTTACTCATAGCTGGGATTCGTCGGAGAGGAGTTTTTTAGGTATGAAACCTCTAAACTTTCCAAGACAAAGGTGATTAAGTGCAGCAAATGGTTGAGCAGTCTCTGTTGCACCTCTAGTTAAAACATCTCAGGGAGATCGTTCAGTGTCTCATACCCTGATGTGGGGGAATATTGTGAATATTCGCCCGTGTTTGTAAAAGACTTGGCAGGCTACAGCTGCCCTGGACGTGCTAGCAACACTACTAAACATGCCTCGATCCCTTTCCTCCAAAGTACTCCTAATAGAATAAGATATAAAGAGCATTATTTCAGTTTTAAAGGAATTTGTCTGCACCTAAATTAAAAGGGAATGAAAAAATCCTTTAATATGGAATCACTCCTTTAACCACAGCTATGGAAGAATGAGTATAATGCTGTGTGGGTTTAGTTGCAGCTGTTAGCAGTAGGATGTACAAACATGATTTGCTTCCAAAGACTTGGGAAGGCTGAATTTCCAGAGGAAGGTGGGTGCAGTTTTTAAGTACCTGTGTGATGACAGCTACATCAACCAACACTGGCCTTTAGCTGCACTTTATACACAAGGTCTGACAACAAGCACATGAAGATGAAACTTCTTGGGGTGCTGCTAAAGTTCATAGCAATTCCCACTGCTGAGCCCTAGAAAAAATGTGTCGTGTTAGTATGAAAAATTAACGGCCAGGGTCATAAAATAAAGAGCCCCAAAGTTTGAACTTTCCCATGCTTTGCAGATGTTTGGATATAGGGTTTTGGCCTGAGCCATCTTTAGTGTTAAAGCAAACATTCCTGTGGCTACAGTCATTAAGATCATGAAAATATGTGGATATGTAACTGAAGAAAGAATCCCAAGAAACCCTTCAACTCAGTGTTTATTGTTTTTCCCCTTTTTCTTTGCACTCTGGACCTATCTGCTGACCCAGAAGTAACAAATCCGTTCAGAACTAATTTATGAGAAACACTGACCCTGAATCAACATCTGTTAGATGATTGCAGTAAATCTTATTACATAATTAAACACCAAAATCTATGTTAAAATAAAGTTAAGGGTCTGACTCGAACTCGTAAAAGCAAGGCTCTTCATTACGAAGGCTGAAATCCTATCCCTAAGTCATGCTGCTGTGTGTTGGTATTTGGGAACATATGGTACAGTATATCTGATCAGGCACTTTTTGTACACCCCTGTAATACCTTAAGCACAACAGCACGGGGTAAGCAGGGGAGCATTCAAGGAGCCTGAGTTTCCTGGGTTTGATGGGTGTTAGACCTTTGACAGGGCTGCAACTGGGTCATTTCCAGTTAATTACCTGAGGAGTTGGAAGGGGGAGAGTGGGGGGGAGTGCTTGGAAAAAGGCAGGGGGAATAGTGGTATTTTAGGTGTTCACTGAAACAGTGGAGAATTGCTGCAGCTCTTTCAGTGTGACTGGAGTTCCTCCACTAGACTTATAAAATCCATGGTCCCTACTGACACGGTGACCATAAGAAGAACCTTTTGGTAATCCTTGAAGGACTTAGTCTCAGCTGTTTGTCAGCCATTAACGTTAGATCAGTGTTAAATGCTCCCTTAAAAGACATCAAGTGTTTTGAGTATTTGCTGGATATGCTTCATAGCCCTTCTGCCCACAGAACTTCAACTCATCTTCAAGCCCAAGTCAGAGCTCTCACAAACCTACTACCCAAAGGCCTTGGTGAATGGTTTTAGCCCAGATGCTAACTTCAAACATTGGAAATTCCAGCTCACAATTCAAATGCCTTGGCAAGGCAGCTGCTTGGAGGGGAAGCCAAAGCTCTGGATGTGCAATCAAAGGTTGTAAAATAGGAAAAGGAAGAACACCCTTGAAAAATAATTCTGCTATGAAACAGACTGTGTGCCTTAACTGTGGGAAAACAGTGGATTTCCTCTCCTTAAAAAACAATCCAGAGTCCCTCACAGGTGATGCATGTGTAAACATGAGCCTCTCCTTATTCTTAGAAGCTGTATCACATTTTGGAGGCAGAATCACTGCAGACAAATTCTGGCCTAATTTAACACAGGAATCAAAATCTGCTGGTGTAAAATAACTCTTGGCATGGTGAGTGTGGCAGTTAATTGGAGCTATGGTGGATGAGGATCATCAGACACTCCCTCTGGCATAGTCTTTGGGAAAGGTGGAGACGATGGGAGTTGAGAGCTGTGAGATGGAGGAGGACATCAGATGCATGAGAAAACAGGCAAGACACCAAAAATCCTGGGGGACAATTGAGGTGATGCAGCCAAAACAAGGAATATCTCAGGCTGGTGCTTATCAGTAACTCGGCCACACCTGTCACAAATATGCAAGTCAGATCAGCACCTTTGAAAGTCTGGCCTTGCCTATCTCTGCAGGATCTGAGTGCTGCTCTATCTGATACAGAGAGGGCTCCCAGCCCTCTGAAGTCCTTTGTCTCTCCAAGCCTCTGTTGTGGCCTGACGGTGATGCAAGAGGGGGCAGGACGCAGTTGTGCAACACAGGGATGGTTAAAAGAAAACAGGATGGATACATGTGCTCAGGTGTGAAATAGCCCGGTATCAGATCCAAAAATATGGGAAAGCTGGAGATAAAATGTCAGCAAATACTGGGTGCTTGTTCTGATGTGTGCCGAAGATACAGAACTTAAAAACATTAGGATGCAGGGATAAAAAAGTGTAGTTGTTGATCTCGTAGCAATACAGTTGAAGCCAATACCAAGGAAATAATGCTGGACAGAAAACCTTGTGGTCCTGATTTAGCACCCCAGGTGCCCAAACTTCCAGAGCAAATGACACATCAGCATAAAGCTGGGAAACTTAAACTGACCCCATGTTTGGTCATTTTCACAGCAAAGTATGTTGAGATTAGAAATAAGCGCCCCAAATGTTTTCAGCTCCTTTGTAAATCACTGCTGGCAAGTGCAAAGCCAACCTGAGCTAATTCTGCCAGCGCTGGTTGGACCTCTGGGTCTGTACCAGGGATAGCTGGTAGGCAGGGCCTGACACATGACAGCAAGGATTATGTGGAGGCATAGCTTGCAGTGCTGCTATTTCTCTCGACACTTCCCAGCTCAGCCCTGGAACCCGGCACGGTGGCACAGCGTCCGTCACCAGCCCCACGGCTGAGCAAAGGACCAGTGAATCACAGGTTTTCTTTCCAAGAATGACTGCGTTAAAAAATAATTATTACCGAAGCAATAAAGAGCTAATCTAAACTCCAGGGAAGTCAACGGAAATATTTTCACTAATTTCAGTGGATTTCATGGGAGGCCAATCTACCTGTTTAGGTATTTTTATGCTCTTGTTTTCTGAAGATGCAAAAAACTCCTTTGCAGAAAGAAAGTCAGCATCAGATGAGTAGGCTCTGTTCTCAGGTTGCCAAACTTGGAACGCTTTGGTTAATTCCATACCTCTTCCTCCCTGGCACATTTGGGTGATGCACTTAAGAATATATTTTGAATATATAAACAAGTAAAAACTTAAATTTTCTTGTTAACGCTTTCACCTGATAATATGTTAATTGTTTTTATGAGACACTTTGAGAGCAGTTGTCTCATTTATTGTAGTGCTTACAACAATTAGAGCTACTTGTTTCTCATTTACAATGGAAAAAGGCACCAGAAGGAATGTGCAGTAGGGTGTCTGCAACTTCTTCACTCCCAAAAAAGGCCAGAAGGGATTTGTAAAGGACTTTAATCTCAAAGAGATTAAAGGTCCTGAATTCCTGAGACTGAAAGATAAGTCGAAGAAAAATAGATTCCAAAAGACAACAGCCCCTCGCCTCAGCCTTTCAGCCAGGCTGCTACTGAGCCATCAGCAGTTGCCCGAGAAACCCCTCAGAGATCTGGGTGCCAAAAAAAATCTGCCACACTCTGGCATTAAGGTCTACCAGGTTTTCAGAGTCTACCTGTGTGGTGAGTTTAGAGGGTAGGAAAGCCTTCATCTGCTTTCCCTCCAGCAGCTGCAGAGCTACAGAAAATGGGCACTGTTTCTTCAGAGGTGGCTGAGGGCTTCCTGGCTTGTCCTGAGACCCAGGGGACTGATCTCAGCCTCAGTGTTTCCATGAAAGAGCAACCTAAACCCTGACGTACACGTTTGCACCCAGCGGTGCAAAATCTCGCTGGGATTTTCCAAGAAAATTTCCCTTTATTTCCCTCCATCGCCACCCCCCGAGATCGAAGCCAAAGCTTCAGAAACTCGTTGCATCATTTCAGTGCAGAGCCCGAGATTCCCAGAAACCAGCTGCCCTGGGACCAGCTCCACCTGGGCCCCACCAGCCCTCCCAGCCTGTGTCTCTCACTGCTTTCAAAGGGAAGCTCCACTCCTATCTCCTGCCTCGCCCTCCTGTCTCCCTTGGGAAGCGTATTCAACTGGAAAAAATTTTCCCTTCCCCAGATGAGCTTTCGGGTGGATCCTGTGCTCTCCCAACTCCCCACAGTGCCCCAGAGCGGCAGTGGCAGGAGGACCAGGGACCTCCCAGCACGGCGGGAGGGAGGCCAGGGCCACCCCTTGGGCTCGGGGCTCGTGGTGGTTGTGAAACTGCGCTGTAAATTTTCAGGATGCCAAATTCGAGACCTCTTGATGGGATCCTAATTAACAGGCATTAAATGTTCCCGCTATAAATTGCACTTCTTTGTCTCTAAATTGGTGGATAAAACCATGGCACTTATGAAATATGGGCCTTTTCTCCTTATGTTGCTGAGGTTCAAGAAGGAGGAAACCAATTAGGGGAAGGATCCAGCGGTCTCTGCAGCTGAAAGAGCCTACTGGGCTCAGCAGGATGCCTGATTGAGCAAGAAATGCAAGGTCAGTCCTTACATTTTCCTGAGGAAAAGGGGGACTACAATAAAGATTATTGCAATTATGATATGGCAGGCCACAGTCTGTAAAGGGACATTTCCCTCCGCATTGTGCTCAACAGCAAGAGTTACAGGGGCAGTGGCAGGAAATTTATAATGGCAAGAATTTGGGAATGCAAAGTTCTGTGATTGGTTTTCATTTGTTTCATTCTCTCAGCTTCATGATTTACATGCTGTCATTAGGCAGCTAAAGCAGCAGTTTTTTTCTCTAAAGCAGAAATATTTGAAGAAATAGTTGAAGAATATAGATTGGGAGTTCTATAAATGGAGTAGAGCAAATGTCCTGGGGTGTGTGATTGGATTTTTTTTTTTTTAAGAGTGATAAAAACAGTGTTTGAAGGGCCTTTTACATGGAATAGTTGCAGCTCTCCAAGTCATCTAGAAGCTAGTGCAGGTTTTTGGAGAAACCTAAAGAAAAACAAATACAGGTAGATTTTGGTCTGTGAGATAACCTTACTAGAAAAATAGCCTGTGGTTTCTCTATAGCTCATTAATGCCTCCCATCACCAGGGACTGCTGCCATCCTGCCACTTCTCAAAACACAGCCTGTCCTTGAGCCACAGGCCCAGCACCCCCAGATATCTGCCGTCCTTCTGCCCTGTCCCCATGTGCCCTTTGCTGAAGGGGCTGCTCTGGGCCAAGGCAGAGCTCAGCAGAAGGGAACCTGCACCCAGCTGCTCCCTGCTCATGGACCCATTTCACAGCCAGGTAGAGGCAGGAGAAGCTGATAAACTGTTTCTTGCATGGTAAATTCAGTGTGTGCCAGGGCAAAGTCCTGCCCCATCCACAGGTGGAGAATGGGACTAAGGGACTGATTTCAAATAAGATGAAAACCGAACTCCATAAACCCCAATCCCCAACCCCAGAGACTGGAAATTCTTTAGTGCTCACTGTGCAAAGTGATCTGGGGTAAGCATTTTTGCTTCGAAAGGGGGAAAAAAACCCTCTGGAGTTAATATTCTCCCTTTAGCCATCACTTCATTTTTTCAGCTTTCAGCATGGAGGTGGTGTTGCCAGCAAGACCACCTAGCCACAAACCCAGCAGGGAGCTTCCAAAATTCTTCTAAACACTGACTCCTTGTTATAAATTGAAAAGTGGTAATAGCAACAGTGCATATCACATCTGTGCCAGGCTTCAGGCCTGGGAAGCAGCAGCCTCCCTACTGCAGAACACAACTTGGAAAGATCCTTTCAGTCCACACATGTATCAGCATTAGCCATTTCTTTGTCAACAAATCCCTTAATACGTACCCTTTCTATCATGTACAGATGTCCAAAAAATAATGGAATACTGTACTACAAGATTAAACACTCTAATGTCAGCATATGTGTTGCATGACTCTGAACAATGGTGTCATTGTGCGTGTGCAAACAGCCGGGCGAGGGAAGATGGGTTTAATTATCTCCGAAGCAGCAGCAAGTTCTTCCTGACTAAGTCAAACTCTAGCTAGCAAGGGCTGCTCAGGGCAGAAATTGGTGCTTCCCCCTTCCTGGTGTTCTGAAATTGGTGTTTCTCCCTTCCTGGTGTTCTTCCAGTGTTGGGGTTGGTGTTGTACCCACATCAGGCAGGGCTTCGAAGCGCGGTGCGGGAGCCACCTGCTTCCCTGGGAGCCACGTGCCACCACGGAATGTGGCGTGGGGACCAGAGGATGCTGTGAGTCACCACATCCTCTCGCCCCATGTGTCACCCAGGAGTTTTTAAGTTAAAATTCCTAAGTATGGCAGATGGCAAAGGAGGAAACATAGTCATTGGGAAGGAAAGGACAGAGAGAATCATGTGTGCTGCTTTCTGAATTCAGAGACGTTCCCTGCTGGGATTTCTCTGCAGACACTTTAAGGCAATGCTGGATGGTAAAATCATTTCTTTTTAAAGAATATCCGTGAAGTATCCGGGCAGGTTATGCACAGGTAATCCATTTCCCTTGCCGAGTGTGCCCTGATGGGTACCCGCTTACGCTGTGGTTTCTCTGCTGAAAGCAGAGCCAGACCAGATGAAAGGTATTGTGAAAAATTTACACGTGGGACTGCTCTGCGAACACGAAACTCTCCTAATAGTAAACAGACCGATGGTGGTGTGACTCCTGGTGCTGTTTGCTGTGTCTGCATGTGTATCTGGGGAAAGCAAAGTTAAATAAGCAGGGAAGAGTTGTGTTTCTCCAGAATACCTTATTCACAGCCCTGTGACGTGAAACACGGCAGCACATGGAGCTGCAATCCATCTGCAGCTGCCATAACGCACTGAGGATTGCTGTGGGATTTGAGTGGTGTGAGGGAATGGACAACTCAGGGGGTGACAGGGGAAAGAAATAAATGGGAGTTCATGAAGTTGTTCCTTTTGATAGACTCCCTCTAATTCTACCTTCATCTTCCAGGAATCCATTATAAGGAAATCTCCTGCAGGGCTTCCCTCACCAGGCTTTCAAATCTTGTTTCTCTTCTTCCTTTCACTCTGAAGGGGGAACCCAGGACATTGCTGACCTGGGGATTTGCCTCACCAGCTCTCCCCTTCCCAAAACCTTGTGGGTGGCTTTTTTCCAGAGAGGCAAGCTGGGGGCTGTGGTGATGCTGTAAATTGTGGCTCCTGCTGTGTCCTCCCAACCGGCCACTGTTGTGACCATCACAGATGTCTCAAGTTCTCGTGCTGGCACAGGAAGCAGGGTTAACTGAGGCTGGTATTTAGTCCTGACAGACCAGGGCTGTTGTGTCTCTCTGTGTACCTGAAAGATGGGATGCACCTGGACAGCAGCTCCAAGCCAGGGCTCCCACAGCTCCTGGCAGGGACCGTGGGTGCAAAGGGCAGCATGAAGTGGGTGCACAGCCCCCCAGAGGCAGCCTCAGCTCTACACCCCATTCTAGAAACGTCCCTGCAGCCAAGCTGAGCAGTGAGCAAAAATGACAGGCAGAAGCTCCTCATTGCTCCTGCTTTCTTTTCTCTGTCTGCACAGCGTGGAATAACAGCCTGAGAGCAGAGGCATGCTGCTGTCTGACACATCCCCTAAACCCTAAACCCTCTGCATGCAGCTGTGGGAGGGATGTGAAGATGCAGGAGCACATTTTTCTTTTCCCCGTCTGAGCAGAGATAACTGCTACTTTGCACTGCTCACTGGCTCTTTGTAATTCAGGGGACAGCAAGGCTGCTTCCCTCGTGCTGTGGAATCAGGGAGCTGAATCTGGCCAGGCCAACTTCCCAGGGAAGCTATGCCAGGATTAGGTGTGAATTCCAAGTCACACATTTCTCCAGGGCATCCAGGGGTCACGGAGATAGTGGCAGTCTGGGGAGGAACCAGGATGAGGATCAGGCTGAGGTGGCAGCCACAGCACAGAAAAGGGCAGGTCTGGGGGAGGAGAAAACCGGGTGGTGGGTGTCTCAAGGGGGAAGAGGCTGCAGCCCAAAGAGGGAGAAAAGTTAAGTGGCAATGAGGTTTATTGAGAGAAATAATCCCCCAGTCCAGCCACTCGACAAATGGGGCCCAAGGTGCTTCCTGCAACCTGCTCTGAGACTGAGCAGGTCTCAAAAAGTCACTGATGCAAAAACCAGCAGCCTGCCCTGTGTGTACACACCGCACTGAGGAAATGGAAACATCCCCAGGCCCAAGGAGGGAGAGACAAGCAGCTGAGCAGATCTGGTCAGAAATGAAGGGTGTTCACCCAGGGAAGGCAAGAGGCAGTGTGAGAGACTGCTACAGGCAAACCTAAAATGGGGAAAAAACCCACAAGGGAAGGACTGAGCATCTCTGCAGGAAAATGGGAGCCTGCTGGGAGCACAGGCACCTCAAGCTGCAATTGTCATGTGCAGAGGACATTAAATTAAAAATTTAAAAAAATTTTGGTGCAAATTAAAACCACATTATGTTATAGTAACTGTTCAATGCAATGATTTGATCATGCAGAGATGCAACAGGATGAAATTTTTCCCTTGCATTCCAGTACCTACACTGGGGCAAAGTAATAAGTCTTCAAATGTATTTGATAAATTAGATATTGATCATAATAAAAAACCTGAGTCAGTAATTTTGGGAAGGTCACTGTCTGAGTATCTCTGATGTGTTTATACAAAACTGAAATGGCTAAAGCTACCTCTGCTGCCTGGAGAGCAAATTCCAAATCTGCCTTCTAGGATAAAAGGAACTTTATGGAAGTTGTGCTCATAATCTGATGCTTTTAAGCTTATATGCTAATTATCTTGTACTACATGAGTTTTTTCAAGCTGCTCTCTGTTTCTTATTACTATTGCTGTATCATTATATAGCATAAAGTTACTTAAGACAGCAAAACATCCAACACTTGCAAAACTGACAGAGAAGGAAGGACTGGATTCTGGACTGGTACAGCTGGTTTAAGGTATTTTAGAAGTAAATGAAATCAAATGAGAATTTATAATCCTTCCTGAGGTCTGGATTCCATCAGACTAAACTCATTAGGCATTAAGGTGCAGGTGCAGCTAAATAAAGGATTGTTCTGCTTTTCTTAATGCCATAGATTCACATCTTGAGTTCAAAATAAAAGTCTTTCAAAAGCACATGTATATATTGTGCATCTACTGGCAACACTTGAAAGAGAAAGCTCAGCTGATGGAATCTTGAAATGCCTCATTTTTGCCAAAGGAATGTGCCCGTTTCTGCACCGGCTGTGCTGAGGGACACGAGTGGAGAAGTGACTGGACATTGGCCTCTAAAGGCTTATTCATTTCATTTGCATCAGACTTCCTTTCATCTACTGAACAGCTGCCCAAATAAATAGCATAAACCTAATTAATCCTCCTTTAATATTGTATTGCCACAACAATGCCAGCTTCCCCCCAAACACTGCAGGAGTGTGGGCCTACACCTGCACCGGCTCCCTGGGAGGAACGCGGCAGGAATCGCAGGGAATCCAGCCTTTCTTGTGGTTTGCTGGGATAAAAGGAAAATAATTTAAAACCAGTTTCCCAAGTTTGAACCCATACAGCTTGCTGGATTTCTCAGCTTAAATCCCAGATTCTGGTTTTGTTGAGAAAGCAGTCTGTGGGATATTACAAAATCAGCGGCCGATATCAGGCAGGCGGCCATCAGATAAGGATCTCAGCCTTTGATTGTGATCAGCAAAATCTCAGCTTGGAATGTATACACTGAGCTGTGCCCCAAGACCACGACCAGCTGGGCCTTTTGAGCTTGTCTGTGCACTAGCAAACATCTGCAGCTCTGGGCCAGGCAAGAGCTGGGAGATTAGGGGACAACACACTATTGAGGGGAAAGGTCCTGCTGCCCCAGAGGGGAAATCCCTGCCAGAGCAGTGCTCTCCTAACACCCAGGCTGCTACAGCCATTGCCTATTTCTCAGGTGTTCTGTATGTGGGAGGTCCAGTGGTATTAACACAGTTTATAAGTATTATACAGAAATGAAGTATTTGGAGGGATGTTTTGGAAAATAACCATTAGAAACTTCAGTTACTGCTTACAAAGATACCGTGCAATGCCCTTCCTCATGCAGGGTGACTTCGTGACCTAGTTCACATTTTTCTTTGAGATCATCATGTTTCTTCTGTGCTGCCAAGAGAGCCAAGCTCAGGTGGGGCACTGGCTTTGGAACACGGGACCTGGAGAGGAGGTCACTGCCTGGAATGACCCTCCCTGCCAGCACCACACATCCTCTCACTGTCCTTTAGCCTGTGATGGGACTCACACCTTATGCATAGGAGCTTGTTGCTTTCTAGGAATATTTGCTGTGCAACACATTTATTTTATTGAGAAATAGGCAGGAAGCCGTTTATTCTTCTTTTAACTCTATACAGCCCTGAGAGCTATGAATATTAAAGACCTGTGAGTTGCTGACACCCACATATATTCCTGTTTGCAGATGTAAAATGTTAGTGTCTCAGAGTGATGGCAAGTTTAAACTGCTATTTCAGGAATGTCCTCGGAAGATAAAGATGTATATATTAATGTATAGAGCACGTGCACGTGTCTGTCCCCTTTACACTTTAAACGTTGGTGGCCCATGCCCCAGGCATAACGGCATCTGAAGGTGAGGCAAAGATTTATTTGCAGTTTAATTCCCACCCACGATCCCTATTATACAAGAGGAATTTTCTTTTGGTACAAGATAAGCCCATCAGTGACATCAGCAGCACCTAGCCCTGCATACCATAGCCCTGCTGGATTCCTGACGCTGAGCCTCTCACTAGGGCTGGGCCATCCAGGCCTCCTGAGTCAGCCCCTAACAACAGCATTTTCTGTTTTGTTTTGGTTTTTGTGTGTCTTCAAACGCAGTTTTGCAATTGCAGTTCTGGGGTGAAAGATCAGCTGTTGAAATACGCCCTGGTGTCCTCGCATGGGCCTGGTGTGAATGGAGGGAGCGCAGCTCGCGTCCTGCTGCGTGCAGCTGGTAAAAATAGCTCAGAAATGAGTGTGTGGGGTTTGTGAAAGCGTCTCTGAAGGAGCAGGAGCACAGAGCGCTCCTCTCCAGCTCCGTGTCCTGCCTACCAGCCACTGCTCACTTGTTGGCCTACAGCTGCCAACCCAGGGAGGAAAGACTTGCAGTGCATCAGACACACCGACTTAAATTTATCCCCCTCCTCTGCAGTATTTTCAGAGAAGCAGCTCTCATCTCACAGCTGTGGACTAATGAGCAAAATGACAGTTACTGTTTGCCGAGGAAATATTTGGGGTTTGCTTGAATGCATTTCTGCATCGTTCTGGATTCTTTCGTGTATTTCTGTATTCCCCATGTCAGGCTTTAATGAAGCGTAACGGTCAGAGATCTCCGTGGATGTGGACTCTAATATTCTGGTAATTCGATTACAGTGCATGCCATGGATTGCAGGAACTGTTGTATTCAGAGGTCAAAGTTGTGTCCACACCAGTGAGAGAAGTTTTACACCACGTGTCTGATTTGCTTCTCCTTTTCACCTGTCTCAGGAGACAAATGATTCATCACATAGTGCTGAAATATCTTCATCTCCTGATTTGGGCCAAGATTTAAGAGCGGTTACCCAGAAGTTTCTTTCTGAGCTAAGGAGAAAGATCTATGCTGAATGATTCTTTTTCAGCTCTTCTCTTCTGCAGTTTATTACAAGTATATTTGTGTAATTAGGGGGCCCAGTAGTAATGTTGTTAAAATACAAGTGGGCACATTTATTGTTTCCTCCAAAAGGAAACAACCAGTCTCTAGCAGCTCTGGTTTTTCCCTGCCTCAACTGAACATTTACTGCTTTATGTAGCTAGCAGATTGTGAGGCTGAAGTTACTTCTTTTTTTTTTTCCCTTTTATTTCTTTTTGTTAAAAAGAAAAGGAAAAAAAAAATCCCCTCCATTCTCTTAACAAGTGCTGGATTTTTTGAGTATATGGTCAGAAAGGGGAACTTAAACTCAGCATGATGTTTATAGTGCCACACAAGCTTCAGGAAAAGTGATGTGCAGTACTCTTTATTAACATCTGAAAAGTCCCTGTGGGATTATAATGACTGCAGAATAATAAACAAATAAAAGTAGCAAGATTAAATTGTTCAGAATATTTTTACTGATGGAAGCAGCAATAAGTTTTAAGCTTGAGAACCAGGGGAAGAGCAGCTTGAGGGCAGAACAAACACAATTAGGAATGGATTCCTCTTAGTGGTGACTGGTTACCATCCATGGCATTACAGATAATTGTCTTGTGTAAATAAATTGTTACAATATGGATACAAAAGAACAGTACTCAAACGCAAGCACCGGAATTTGGAATTTCTAAATTACAGTAATTTTTAATCTTCCATTTAAATGACAGACCTGAACTTGCTTTCCCTTGTGGTGCCAAAGGACTCACTACAGCCCATGGCTGTTCCAGGTACCAACACAGGGAAGATCAACCAGCCCTATGCCCAGTCCTCCTTCGGGAAGAAACTCTTCTCTCCATCAGAATTAAAACTCCCAACTACTGATACTGTATTATTTTATGAGCATTTTTTAGCACCTCTCCCAGAGCTCTTCTGGTCTCTTTTAAAAAGTTTTACGGCCACTGTGCTGTGGGAAGAACAATTGGTAAAGCCGAGGCAGCCCCGCCGGTGCCAAGGCAAGGCGGCGGCCCAAGGCAGGATTTGGCCCAGGGGCTCCAGTGACGGAGTCGGAGCTCAGGCTGATTTACAGCCCCCCAGGCCGGGCACGGGACGCCGTGCCAGCTCCTCGGATGGTGTCAGGGGTGGTGACTTCACCGCCGGGGTGGCGTGGGGCCAGGCTGCTGCAGCTGAGGATATTGCCGTGACATCAGTGGGGCTGTGCGGAGGTGTGATTCAGCCCCGCATCGCCCGGGAGGCTGCAGCACCGCCGCAGGAAACTCTGTGCTCATTTGAAAGGCACTTGTGTACAGCAGGGAAAACCTCACCGAGTGATGCCCCGCGAGATTATCGGCCCACAGTGCTCCCCCAACACAGAGAGGGCTCTTGCTCCCTTTAATTATTGCTGAGGGGGAAGCTGCGCCTTCCCTCTCCCCTCCTTTTCCTTGTGTTTTTTTAAAAGAAGGTAGCTTTTAAGAGCTTGCCATGAAGATCTAAGTTAAAGGATTTTCTCTACTACAAAGCCTGCATAGTTTCCCAGGCCAGGTGGACCCGATAGCACTGACTGCATGCTGAAAAATCTCATCCCCACCCTTCAGGCACTTTAATTGTAAGCCTTTCCAGATACACTGGATAAACACTGTCAAAATGAACCTGAAAGGGTTGTTGTTGTTGGTTTAGCCCTTAAATAATTATGAGTTTGTCTGTCTAATTACAACATAATCTTGTTTAAACTTGGATGGCTATTTGCAGTATCTCTTAAAAGAGGTGGAAGCAGAAACACTGAAAAAAAAAAAAAGAAAATTCACAGTTCTTCCACCTCAAGAGAAGGAAAAAAGAGTTCTTACTCCTGTAAAATTTAATTCAACCTGACAACAAAAGACACTAACTTGGAAGCTACTGTGTTAGGATAAAGATGATAAAGAATAGTGTGGGACCTCCGAGATGCAACAGAAACTTAATCCTTGGCGGATAATATTTTTCAAACAGTTTAGAAATAGTTTAAGGTAATTTACGGGAAGACTTGAGTGACAAAGCACATTACTTGAAGTGCCTTTCCTTCACTAGGCACTTTCTAAATTCTTTCTCTTTCATTTCTTTACTCTCAGGAGACTTTTAAATCCAGTGAACCAAAACAACACTTTGTTTGTTGGTGTAGCACGGGGCTGGCACAGATGGCAGACACTGCACCTGTTCCAATAAACTGGGGAAATGGAGAGATAAACCATAGCACTCATTAAGAGGAATCTACTGAAACATGAACAGTTTGTATTTTGAATATCTTCCAGGAATAAAAGGAGAAATACATAAACAGACTTTGTTTTTACCATCATCAGTTTAAAATAAACTCTGTTTAAAGGGAACTTCACATTTGGTTTATGTACAAAGGCAGACATACCACTAAAGACGCTATGATAATGCCTGATTTTCTTTAAGAAAGGCAAATGATTTTATCTAACTGCTCCTATTCTTCTGAAGAAAAATTACCTGTTGGCAGTTTAATCAAAATCAGTTAATTCCCTTGTTCCTTAGTTGTGGCAGCTTTTTTTGCCTTTGCATTTTCTCATGTTGAGTAATATCACATTCTTACAATCTAGTTCAGAATGATCAGAGGAACAACATAAACTAAAGTCCATCTTCTCATCTATTAATAAATAACTAATTTTATTGGGGGGGGGAATTGTTTGGATCGTTAACAACAAAGTTCCCTGCAAAATAACTTTTACCTAGGCACGAGGAATATGCTATGTAATATCTGACAGATTATTAAAAAATCTTAAATGAGAAGAAACATTAAGTAACAGTTCCTCAAAGGATAAATTTCTTCAAACATTTGCCTTGATCATCAGAGCTTGTGCTGTTCAACATCCCATACATCTCCCTCAATTTCTCTCTCTCACACACACACGGCATTAAATACAAAACGTCAGGAACATTCCAAAGTATCATTTAATGTTGGCAGCCCTGCACTGCAAAGCCATTTATATAAAACTGTGGTTGGCAGCTCTCACTCTTCCATGGGAACAAATTAACGTTGGCATTCCAAACACAGGAAAGTAAGGAAATTAGAAACACAGTTTATATTTGGCCAGTGCTTTGAAATACTGTACCATGCTACTGATGTCAATTAATGAAAAGCAGAATTTTGTGGAGAGGGTCTGGTTTTGAAACACATTAACACACGTTAAACATGTTTGCACAGGACCTGGATTGTAAGCATCTCGGTTCCAAAACAATAAAGCAATTACACTCAAACTTGTAGTCTCAAAGTTGCCATTAATTCAATCCACTCAGTCGGGATCACTGAAGGATTTTCACTGACCCTGAGGTGTGGATGACACAAATGTTTAAAAGAAGGGGTAAGGCACAGTGTGGTGGGGATTGCACCCAGGTATATTTTTGTATAAGTAATGGAATTGTAGAACATACACCCAAATAAAGGGGGGGCTCAGCAAACTTTGTGGTCCTCATCAATAAAACAAGGATTTCCAAAAGGGCTTTTTGAATTAGAATCAGTTCAAACTTTGCTTCCTGCAACCTTTTTTGCAGCAAACATTTTTACTGACAAAATCTTCAACACCAAAACAACCTAGATGGCAGTTTATCTCCTGGCACAATTCCACTGACTTCAGTGGAATTACTCCAGCACGGAATTTGGCCCCGCAGCCTTTACAAGGTGCTGTTTATTTGTACTACGATGCAGATATTTTGATACCAGGAATCTTTCAGCGCTGGAGTTTCTCCATATGAAATATGTCTTCTGTTAAGAAATATCAGTTTCACATTTTTGTCAAACATTATCTGCTAAATTCTGTTTGTTGCAAGGATGGGAATTCAGCTGTAGTTCAACAACATGGATCGGGCTAATAATGATAAGCAGTGACTAATAGGAGCAGGTCCATGTTTTGATTGTTTGCAGCAAAGGAAACTTCCCTCAGAAACAGTTTCAAGATTAGGAGAGAAAACTCTGTGAAGCTCTAGCAGAAACCACTGCATGCTCATTATTTCAACACAGGGGCACTTCTTTGGCCCAATTCTGCTCTCAGTGGTGTTCGTGTAAATCAAGAGGGAGTTTATGGGAATTACTTTGGACGCAGAGTTGTATAAATGAGACCACAGGGCCAGCTTCAGTAGAAACTTGACAATTTACACCAATGAAGACCTAGCCAAGAATTTTCTCTCGGGTTTCCATTTTTCCAAACTTAAGCATGTGCATAACTTTATCCGTGTGATTAGCCCTTGTGTGTAGTCTCGTTTATTTCAAACAGTTGTGAAGGAAAATCTTCATCCTGAATCTAATTTAAACAGCTCTCTCATTTCTTTAGAAGTTTCTTCCATTTAGAGAATATACATATATAAAATAGCATATTTTATTTATATACAGTAAAGGTATGTATTTTTGATATACATGTAGTTAATTCATAAAAGTACTTTGATGTAGGCTCTAGAGAGGAGGACTGGAAAGGGTTTAAAATATCATGGTTTCTTAATGCTGTATATCAACAGGTAGCCTCTTTATCTGGCATGCTATCAAAATTTGCTTACTTGTGTTCTTGCTCAGATGACTTCATCCATCATTGCAACTTCTCACTGGTATTCATCCAGTTAGGACAATTTAAAGGCATAAAACTAAATGTGTTATCATTTTAACCACAAATTAACAGTTTCCATATAAATATTAGCATTTCCTCACTTGGTTCAAGGATAGCAGTCTTAATGGCACTAACCGTATATTTGATTTAAACTAATTAAAAACAGGGCCTCTTGCAATTTAATATATTGATTTTACCAGTGGGACTTAAATCTTTTATAATAAGTGTACACAGCTGCAGCACTCACCCACCGCCACTCTCAGACCTAATCCCTGCATTCCTCCTGACAATAACATGACAGGATCCACACATCCCAGTATTAGCCTTAACCCCGGTGACACTGCCAGAATGTATTAAACTAAAACATCACAGTGTCCCATTTAAAAGGAGCCTGTCAACAGCTCCAACTGGGCTTTAATAGTTATAATCTTTTTTTTAATTAATGTTTCCAACCACTTGTGTAACCTTCTCTCACACGTCTCTCCCCGCCGACCCGAAAATGTGTTTCAGGCTTATTTCCAGGGAATGCAGCGCCTGGTTTCGTGCTGCCAGTGCAGAGGCCATTAAAGCTCCTTTGCAGGGGGAGTGCTGGGACACACTCACTCATACACTCACACACTCACACACACAGACACGGCACAACTGGGGGCACTGGGAGCAGGTCCTGCACGCTCCACTGGTGCCCAGCTCCTGTTACCGGCATCACAAGACCTGGCCATCAAGGCTTGTCTCCTTCAAAGCCCTTTAAGAGCCGTTGTGTTTTGGCTTCTAAACTGCAGCTCACAGAGGGGGATTCACCCCCCCAGGACAGCCTGTGTGGGAACAGAGGAAAGACCCAGCTCGGGGATAAATCCACTGCGTGCGAGCGGATGGGGACAATTTCCAGGTCCTTTTTCCTTGTGTAAGGACGTCTGTCCTTGGCTGCTCCTTTCTCTGCTACCAGCACACCCACATGGCAGAGGTAAATAGTTCCTGTCCTGCTCTGCCATTTTACACCTGGAAATTAGAAAATTAGTTAAATCCTCTCCGGGATGGGTCTGTACATTCAAAGAATACCTGCTGGTCACTTGCTGCACGGTCAGTGTCCTTCATAGCTTTACTTTGCTGCAAGATTTCTGCCTTAGCCTGTGTTACACCACCAAGTGCTGCACATATCCACACTGCCCAAAACAATTATGGGATGTACCTGTTCAGGCTTGAGAGCTTTTAACAGCGTTAGGTGGAAGAGAAGGGAAAAAAAGCCGAGGGCTTGGCCTAATGTATGGACAAACCATGTGATCGGGACCAGGCATCCAGGGCTAACTTTTAATCTGCTTTGTTTCAAGTGGGAAATATGTGAAGATCAAATAAGTTCAAATCCAGGTCAAATATCCTTGAAAATCTTTGATTTATATAAGCAGGAAAATGAGGTTTAAAAGAAGTGATTATGAAAGGGTTACTAAAAACACAGCTGTACGCGTACTCTTATATCTGAGGCTCTCCAAAGAAAAACTGTGTGACATCTATATTAACCTTTGGCTGTACACCAGTGAAGGCCTGTAGTGAGCTGGAATGCAAGGCAGCCCCTTCCAAATTTTAACACAAGCCAGGTTACAGCTGCAAATGCCTGCAGCCCGTGCTCACTTTATAAAGTATTCCCCGAAGGAAATTTTTTAACTGTTATAGAATCTTTTTCTAATACCCTACAGTGTTAAAGCCTGTTATTAAAGGGCAAAGAGATGGCTCTCTATGCCAAACACTTGTCAACAAAAAGGATAGCCAGATGGTATGAAATAAAGGGAAACTTGGGGGCTCTTCAGCTTCTTGATTTATATTAACAAAAGCCACTTTCAAGTGCTCCTTCCAAGAATGACTAATTCCCCCCCTCTTCTTTTTTGCCAGGATTAAACAATGTTGTTCATTTTATAATCAACCATGAGACAAATTAACAAATTGCATATCACTTGTGCTGACTCTTTTAAAAATATTCTAAGCCAGTCTGTTTACCGAGGCAAGTTTACCAGCATAAGGACAGCACAATTATTTTTAGAAGAGAAGGTCTAAGTCATCTAGAGGATGTTTACTCCTTAGCTGCTTTTATAAACTTGAAATTAAACTTGTGCAAAAAATGCTTTGCGTTTTTTCAGTTCCTAAAATGGATCCGTTTGTAAACTGTACTTGGACAGGATCTGAAATGAAATTCCAAATGCTAAAATTATGGTAATAAATTTTACAAAATTAGCTAGTAATTAACTGGCTAACTTAGTCAGACCACTGTAGCTAAATTCTCTTTTAATTTACATATAACTTCATTCTTGACACAAATCCGTTCCCCATTCATCTTAGCACAGGTGTAAGCTAGGACAAAATGTAGCCTGTAAATTAACTGGTTATAAATCTAAATCTAATTAGTTGTCAGGATTTTACAGTAAGTAAAACTTTGCTTAGTACAAAGCTCCCTAAAACCGAGCACCTGTATTCTGGTTCCTTCCTACCAACACCCAGCATAAATTCTCTGGAATAAATACACACAGTATCTCCATAGAAATCAGTGTGTGAGGGGTGTGTTGTTGGGGTTTTTACTATGTAGCCCAGTAAATATTGCAATGTAGTTTTTAAAAAAATTCTATTCCCTCTAAAGTTGTACAGCTAGATGGATGGAGAATATGAATAAGGCAAAAAAAGTGCTTTTGTAGATGAGCATGTGGAAGCCTGGAATTAACAATTTTATTGATTGAAATTTAAATGTATTATTTCTTTACTTGTTTTTACTTCCTCCATGCTAAAATGAAACTTTATTGTGCTGTGACACTTCCTCATTGTGATGGCTGTGGTACAGTAATAAAAGCCTACCTGTGAAACGCAATGCTCACAGAGTATCTCTTACAAAAGTAGGACACAGTTTACTACAGTCTTCATTTAGGAATTCAGCTCTGCTTTAAAAGGGATCATTGTAGAAAGTCTCCAAAAAAAATTCAGCTCTACAATAGATCTTCTAATTTTCCCTGAATGTCATAGAAAACTGTACGTCTCAGAGCAGGTGTTGTGTTTGATTATATATGGAGTGAGTGGCTGCTCTAATTCATTAAAACCTCCATAAACAAGCCTGCCTTTGTCCTATAAAGATGAAAGAGCAATGACTATAATGGGATGAAAGGTGTGCACAGAGATGAAGAAAGCTATTATAGATCTATGTCCTTTTTAAACTCGTCCTGGCATGCACTGTTGACAAGGGAACAAAACAGCACAGATAAACCTCCAAAATGCGCCTTGCTCGTAGTAATTCCACCTGTCCTTAAAACTATTGGGTTTTGCTTGTGCTCTTCCTACTCCCTGACCATGCTGACAGCAATTAAATAAAATGATCATTTAGGATTTTGCGTAAAGAACACTCTTGTATTTCCAAGCCGATTACAAACCCTGGCAGGTTGAAATGCATGAATGTATCCACTACAGCCATCAAACTGCATCGGGACGTCGATTATCGGGAGTCACGGCTTATACAGGTGAAACCTGCTCCATACAAAGTTCTCACGTAGACACAGACATACCCAAAATGTAACTTTTATTTCGCATTTCTGCACGGATTCCACTCCTCTGTGTTCAAAATAGTCAATGGCCTGAACATAAATTGTTTCTTGTAACTCTTACATGAGCTGACAAGGAGACTCTTCCTTACATCGGAAATGTGGGACAGGAGCGCTGATGATTCAGTAAATTACTACACCTGAGGAGCAGAGCTAAACTCCCTCCCATTATGTACTTACATGTTTCATAAGGTTCTCTCTTCTCTACTGAAATAGAAAGCGAAGCGTGAATTTCGCTTTTGCTATTTCAACATCTTTTGTCTTCTGTTCAGGACTCTCCTTGCACTCGGCTGCACACGGTGTAGGACCCAAGAACCACGAAGAACAGTGTTAGCAAGGTCACCCTTATCTTTAAAGTCAAATATTTGACTGCCATTGGTACTTTTGACTGCTCAAATATTTGATTTTAAATGTATCACTGCTCATCGGCTTAAGCATCCAGCAGTGACTAGACAAACACTCTAATTCCAAATGGAAAGCACCAGCCCTCATAGAGCACAGCCCCCGGGCCAGATGTATCTCCGAGCTTCCCACTGTGAAGCTTATGGCAGTTAATAAGGAGGTGCAGCTCATGCAAACTGGAGCTCTCCCACAGCGTCCCGTGGCTCCTTATCATGCAAGAATTGTGCCGGGATGGCTACCGTGTCTAATAATTATTAACGTGTGTCACAGAGCCTTTACAGCTGCTGATCTTCTCAAGTTAGTTAAAGCGCTGGGATGAGAGAGGTGGTGGTTTAGGCGGTGATTTTATCTTTGTTGCCTCTGAAGTTCCAGACAGTGGAAGTGTCCAGAACAGTGACATCCATAAAGGTGTTAATGGATTTATTGGAGATGGGGGTCTGTAATTCCTGGCAGGTTACCTGCCAGGAGTGTGCTCTTCTTGCACTTTGCGTATCCCTTTGTTTGGGACAAAGTCTGACCTTGTTTTGGAAATAAAATTCGGGTTCTGCCTTGAACTTGCAGGCACCCAATCTGTACGTGTGTGGTTTAAGAGCTGCACATGATGAGGTCTAAAAACAGATAGAGCAAGCCAGGTCTCTAATTATATATTTAAAATAGAATGTGCACCCTGACAGTGTTTTACTCAAATCCGGCCAAGTCAGTCCACACGGGTGTGCGATCTACAGCGAGCAAATAGAAATCAGATTGGGCCGTGGCATCCAATTAGAGAGGCCTAGTGAGGCGCATACAAAGCGTGCCAACTCTCGTATCGTTTGCATAAACCCATCCACATGTGCTTGTGAAAAGAGGCGAGTTAGCGGCATAAACTGGGGTCAACAGGAAAAGCTGCAGGAGTAAATAAGGATTTACTGTGGAATCCCTCCCAAGCCATTAGGAAAACATGTGCGAGCAGCTCAGCCCCTTCGGCCGAGGGAGCGCGGCGCTGGGATGCCGTAGGGAACCATCCCAACCACCCGTCCCCGCAGCCCTGACGGCTGCGCATCCCGCACGAGCACCAGCCCGGCACCGGGAGCTGTGCGGGACCCGTGCCGTGGTCCTGCCCGGCTTTCGTGCCTTCCTTGGCAGTGTGGGATGTGGAGCAGACCTGCTAATCGTCCTGTTTAACTCCTACCTGCAAATCCAATTTCTGAAGGGCAGCAGCTACCAAACGGAGAAGACGGCAAAGACCTCAGTGTGTCGGCGTGTGTGGAGCGTGGGGAGGGCTCGTGGCTGTCCAAATGCTGTGATGGGAAGTCCGAGCCCTCTCCCCGTCGGTGCCACTCAGTTGCCGTCTGGCAAAGCAGCCACCCTTCCGAGGGCCGCTACCTGCCCTTCCTTGCCCAGGTGGGCTGTCACCCACCTGCCCCGCTGGGAAACAGCTCCCAGCCGGGGCCACCTGCGCCACCAGCCCCCGTCCTCCCGTCGGCGGCCAGGGCCCCGCTCCAGCCTCCCCCTGGCACGGTTCTCTGCCCGGTTGCCCCGGACCCAGCCCCGCCGAGACCGGCACTCACCCAAGTTGACGAAGCTCATGACCATGTCAGCCTCGGTGAGGAAGTTGCTGTCCTGCAGGCTGGCCAGGGGCGGCCCCTGGGTGCTGAAGATGGGCTTGTAGGGGTAAGAGAAGCCCTCGCCGTCCTCGGCGGCGGCCCCCGCCGCCCCCTCCTCCACGGACATGGCATTGTAGAGGTCCAGCATGAACATGGGGGCCGAGTTGTGCTTGCCGTGGAGGTGCGGCCGCGGGCGGTGCGGCAGGCCGAGGATGGAGAGGATCTCCCGCTGCATCTCGCGGCGCTCGGGGCCGCGCAGCCGCCGGTGGATGAAGCTGGAGTGCACCTCGTTGTCCACCGTGAAGTCGGCGAGCACGCAGCGCAGCCAGAGGGCGGGCGCGGCGGCGCCCAGCACCAGCAGCCA
>WEIT01012802.1:1639-31257 GCA_013389985.1 Dryoscopus gambensis | reverse complement strand
GCGGCGGGAGGGTGTCTCTGGTGGGAGGAGCAGGCAGCAAAACCCAAGCGCTCTCTCTCGCTCGCCCGCTCCAAAGCGCCTGGGAGAGAAAATCCCTGGAACTGCCTCGAGGAGGGACGTCTGCTCAGGTTGCTTTTCAGGATGTTTGTGGAGGCTGCGAGCTCGGCGAGAGGCTGAGCCGGTCTCGAGCGCCTAAATTACCGTGCACGTCATTAAGGAGAAGACACCCCAGGAGGGAGGGCGGTTTATGTATAAGGAAGGGGCCCAAACTCCCACAGACTTTATAGATGCGAGTACATCGGCTCTCTGCGCAAGCACGCGTACACACTTTTCTCCCTGCCTACTCTTTTTTTTTTTAAAGAAGTACAGATTAGAAGAGACTGCCCGTGACAAAACCAACACCATTCAATAATTTAAAACATGATGATTATATATTCACGTACATGGACGCGTATGTATGTCTCTGTGCACAGAGCCTCGGGTCACTTTTTCCAGCCGGCAGTGGGGAGAGTTAATGAAGAAGCGTTAGAAATCCGAAGGGGGAGATATTCTCTAAGAATTGCAAACCCAGGAACATATACTTGAAATGAAACTATCAACCTGTGCACACGGGTGGTTTATGCCATTCCATTACCCTGCACCCTTGCTTTCCCCTTTCCTTCTGCTTGCTGATACGTGCCTTTGTGGGATACTGCCTTGAAATGGATTGTCAGCTTCTCAAAGCAGTGACTTTTTAAACCCGGTGGGTGCAACATCTATGGTAATGGAGCCCCAGTCCCAGTTAGCCCAGGTAGATGTCTGCTACAACAGTAATTAGTAATAATAATAATCTCAGATAGCAAATGTAAACTCGTGCTTCCCAAATCTCACTTGGAAAGAAGGGGAAGACAGGGTGATCCATTTGGGTCACTGAATCCAGCCTGAGGTAACTTCAGAAACCATACATATATACATTAAGTTTGTGCTGACATTAAGATTCATTCCTCAGGCAAAAGAAGAATAAGAGGGGTGGAGGATAAAGGAGGTTTCTGGCCGTGTTTTTTGATAGATTGTTCACCTAATATTTTCAGACAAGCAATATCCAGTATCCAGCACCAGATCCTGGAACTCCTTTGCAAACTAATATTCAGCACTTCTTATAGTTCTTTATGTTTAAATTCCTGGTGTGAACAGCAGGTAGCCAGGCAAAAAGCTGCATGGGAAAAATGATGAATGATTTGATGTGTTTGTATGCATGCATGTGCACCTCTTAATAACAGGGAAACTGAGGCATCACATCGAAATGACTCACGGCACTACTGAAATAGTGGTGGAACCAGCATTAAACCCTTAGCTGAGACCTAACACATGTTTAGGAATGGTTCAAGTTATGGGAGGATGGAGGGGACAGAGAGGTTGTAAAGCCACATCCACCTTAGGTATCATGAGAGCACTAGCTGCACTCACTGATGCTAATGGGGCTGCTCAAAAATCGCCCCTGTAGCTGCCTTCCCAGTGCTCCCCACTGGTGGAAACACCAGAGCAGTTGCATTTTGGCTGCCCAGTTAAGATCAAACTCTCCAGCATCTTTTGTACTTCCTGAGGAGCAGCACTAACCTGCTCTTCACCAGGCACGTATTTGCCTAAATTTCTTTCTTGCCAAGGGTGTGGTTCCTAGATCAATTTAAACTGATTTAAAGCCAGGCTCCCCCTGAGAAAGATGTTTGTTTTCTCATCCCACCCCAGCCTGGACCTTCAGCTGTGCAGCCCCACCCCTCTCCAATGCCGGTACCAACACTTACACACAGGCCAGGAAACCGATTCTGCTTTTAAAAGATTTTTTTTAACCATTTGTGTATTTGTTCCTTCTGAAATAATTTTCTGCTGGCTCGGCTCCTTGTTCTGCCTGACTCCATGTTGTGGTGGAACGAGGGAGGCCACAGGAATGCACAGCTGGGGGCAAGGAGAGGGTGTCTGGGTCGGGCTGCCGTAGGAAGGGCAGATATGATTTGGGATCTGTCTGCTCTCCCTTTCAGCTGCAGACAACTTGATGTCTCTTCCTTTTTTGTTCCTTGTATACTGTTTTTCCAGAGCTGTGAGTGTCGGCCTTTCATCAAGCAGCAGTAGGACAAGCAGCCTTGCCTTTGGCATGGATGTGAGATTAAAAAGTCTGCAAGGATGGAACAGTGGACTGGAGAGCAGGTGTCTCTGCTGCCTAAATTACTTGTACTTGATTTGCTTGTAGCTTCCATTTAAAAACTGACTGAACGTCAGGTCAGTGTTGGGTTCTGGAATGGCAACAGGCTCTGAGAGAAAGAAAATTAAATGTGTGGGAGGTTTCTCTCCTCACTTGTTAACACATTAGGTAACTGCTCTTGGAGCCATACGTGTCATTGGAGACAGAGCAGAGGACAAAAAGTAAACCTTGAAACCCTCGACTTGACAAATTTCTTGGAAAAGTGATGTTTGGATCTATTTCCTTCTTGTTTTGTCTGTTTAAGTGGTCTGGGTTAGGCCACATTTAGCTATGTTCTGATTTAATGCAGGATATACTCTTAAAAGAGGGGTGATGTTGCAACTGTATTCTGCGCTTTTATAGGAACAGTTGGGAAAATTTTCTCTTTTATACAGTATTTTCTATGATTCTGCTGCACCCGTACAGCTTTTAATAAATGCATGATAGTTTGCAATGGGGCTAGTTAAAACAGCATAACAAAACAACCCCAGCAGCATGGGATGAGAAAGTGAATTTGTTAAAGAATAACTTTTTGATGTGAAGTCCTCAGCTCTTGCCTTCGTCTTGCTTTGGGACACAACAAAGGGCAGCATTTATTCTGCTGGATACATTAAAGGATGATGCAGCTCAAACTGCAGTGGTTCAGCCCTCAGATCTAAGCTTGAATTTCAAATACCTTTCAAACAGAAAGGCAATCCAGTTTGTACCTTTTCTCATGGACAACGTCTTTCTCTTCCCTCCTTTCCTGCCTGCTGTGTAAACCTTATCCTGCTTCCTGTAGGATCAGTTCCACACAGGTTGCTGAAATATTGGCACCTTCATGTCACTGTCTTTTCCTCCTCCTT
This sequence comes from Dryoscopus gambensis, assembly GCA_013389985.1. Taxonomy (NCBI): domain Eukaryota; kingdom Metazoa; phylum Chordata; class Aves; order Passeriformes; family Malaconotidae; genus Dryoscopus; species Dryoscopus gambensis. The sequence continues at coordinate 28,197 of WEIT01012802.1, read as the reverse complement.
CCTGGATCAATTAAGGAACCAGTTTTTCCTCTTACTCTTCTCTACTTCTTTTGTGTATCCTCCTCTTATTGAGAAGGAAAACTAAATGCTTGTGATGAAGTAATCCCTTTTTGCTGGCACTTACTGCTTCAGGTAATTTCTATAAAAACAAACTCCCAGTGTTTCTGGGGTTCTGCACAAGCCACATTACCAACTGAGTAACGTTTTGATCTCCGTGAGCTTTGTGTGCATGGTCTTACCCGAGTTTAGTTCCAACCACTACCATGTGTTTTGTTTGTGTGGAAGTCAGTATATTTCAAAGCATGTACCTAGGAGATAGATAAAGGGGCTGATAAAAAACAAGAAATGGACAAAAACGTGCAGGTTTGTGCTTGATGAATCTGTTTGTCATCCTCATGTACCCGTCTGAGGCATGTGCCAGGAGCAGAATTTGGCCATTTGCATTCAGTTTTACCAAATGGGCAGTAAAAAGTGTGGGTTCTGCTCAGAAACTCATTTAATGACTTTTCAAAAATCAGACACAAAGCATTTTTCCCTCTTTTCTGCTGATTCAGTTTCAAGCTCCTTGTCTTCCCACTTTGATGTCCTCTTTTTAACTTTAACCATGGTTCTTTCCCATTCTGTTTTGCATCTTCTCTCATTTGTCTTGAACAAAGTGCAAGTCCTAAATTATAGCAAACTTTTTTCTCCTTCCAAACAGTCCTACTAAAATAACATGTGTTTGGGGAATTTTGAACTGTTTGCCTATGCCCTTTGCATGGAAAACACTTATACTGCAAAAACAATAGCATTATTATTTGTATTAGAATGCATAATTAGTGCACGTAATTTTTTTATGTTACATTGGTTCATTTTTATCAAAAGCTTCTATTCATCTTTCCAGCATTATTACTGAGAACATATTCACCACCATGAAGTTAATCACATTACGGATAAAGCCATTATATTAGCTCTAATCCAGGAATTTGAACAGATCTGGGTTGAACTGTGCTGTGTTGGACAATACCGATCATGTTACCAAGATTAGTATTGATTCTCAGTGCTACTGGTCAGAGGAGAGTCAGAAATGAGATCTGTGTTTTGGGGTGTGAAAAAGGCATTATTACTTCTGGGGATGCCAGTGAAAGCTAAAATAGAATTTTAGGATTTATGAAATTGGACTATGGAGCTGAATTTTATGATCATTGACTGAGGAAGGCGGACAGAGTTTGGTCCTTCACAGTTCAGCCCTTCACTTCATAAAACTGGATCTCTACAGGGTTTCCTTTATTGCTATTGACTTCAGAGAACATTAGAAATGAGTTCATGTCACTGAAACTTTTGCAGTGCTACATTTCACATACATTTATATACAATTTGAGTAAGGGCCTGTGCTATACTTTTGACATATTTTGTATATTGCTATGAGCATTCTTAAATGTGCATACATTCACCAGTATACTTCAGTAATGTCTTTAAACTTCAGGTAACTAATGTATTTCTGCAGCACAGATACAGCATAGGAGCACTGTTTAATGTAGACTCAAATATTGCCGAAGCAGCCCGAAGAAAACTGAATTTAATTTTGTACCATTAAATTATTGTGTGCACACTTGATTTGGTTGATGCTTTTGGCACAAGCCCAGGTATTTCCTTCATTGGTAACATTGTAATCTGAACGTCTGAGATCTCGGGCTTATATTTGTGAAAAGCTATGCTGGGCACGAGCTCGGACGTCACTGTTGGGAGCGGATTTGGGTCGTGCTGCAGTACCTTGGAAATGTGCCTCTGAAAATCTGCTTGTTGTGGCATTTTCCTACAATAAATGGTGTTCTTTGCTCCTACAGACATTCAGGATTCTTCTTATTAACATATATTTTTGTCTTTTTCAGTTTGCTGCTGTTTGCATTCACTAAAGGCAGAGATGTTTGCTAATTTTGTGCTGAACAAAAAGCGTATAAAACAGATTCATTTTTTTCAAAGGGAACAAAATAACTGATCCTGACCTGTAAATGCAATGGGATGAATTTGGATGGCTTTACTTTTTCTCTCCAGGCAGGTGCAGAGTAATACCTCAAAAGAACCATTATTTTGTGCCTTTATTCCAATGTGTACATAAATGCTTGCATAACCCTTGCACAGCTGCTGTACAAACTACTCATGCCACAAGTATTAGTAATCCTAACAGGGGAGGTTGCATGGAAAATTGGGGTGTGTATGCTAAACCATATGTACCATGCCCCTGAATCATAAAACTCGTGTTGCTGGAGCAGAGAGATCTTTGGAGACTGCTGGTTTTACAGGTCTGAAGGAAGCAGGATTATATACAACAGCTGCACCCCGCAGCTTCTCTCCTGTTGAGGCTTATCTAGTGCATTTAAATAAGCAGGAAACAGAATTTGGTCCAACATTATCTTATATGGGCTCAGCTCCTACTTTTATTTATATTTCATTTCCATAGGAACAATTATTTTCACAGTTTATTTTGAATACACGTTAGAGCCACTCCGATTGGAAGTTTTGAGCTGCCAATTCCAAGCTGCATGGGGCTGCAGAGACACAATGTGCATTTTTTTTGTCTCTCGTTCTGCCTCTAAAATAACTTTCTTTATATTTGCGGTGATTTATAGCAGTGTTTCTGAACCAGTCTGAAGCAAGATGGGAGCTGGAGATTCATTTGACTCTCTAAAGCCCTGGCCACAAAAATCTCCTCCCAAGTAGAGCAGGGTAGCGCAGCTTGGCCCCAGTTCTCCAGGGCTGGGGGAAGGTTCCAGCTCCCAATCCGGCCGAGAGAGGAGGTTTGCCACATTACAAGTGGCTGCGGGAAGCAATCTCCCAGACCTTTAGCAGCACAAAATCGTTAATCAGGAGGATTTTAAAATAATCTGAAGGGCCTGTTTCCTCTGCTGGTGTGTGTCGGTGCAGCACCGTGCGAGCAGATGGAGGTGTGCGTGTTTACACCCACCCAGGAGCCTCCCCAGGCTCCCGGGGGCTGAGTGAGGAGTGCTTGGTGTCACTGCTGCCCCTTTTGAGGAGGGTGCTTTAGCTGGAAGTGCAATGCTGTAAGGGTTTATCTTTCCGAGACTGGCACTTCTAAGTTTTCAGTCAGAAAAAATGCGCTTCCTAAATGGTGCTCAGCGTGCACTGAGTTGGCTTTGTCAAGTGCATCTTTTCAGCATTCATCCAAAGCCCTTCCCGCAGTTGTCTGAGCCCCATAGGCGAATATATACTGTTAGACTATTAAGATAATTTTTCAGTTAAGACATCGTCAAACTGCAAGCGGGACAATAGAAACAAACCCCCTTTTGTTCTGACTAAACTGTTCCTAATGACCCCCTCTATAAACAGTGGCACCAGCGGAGGTCTCAACAAGGCTCTTCATTGAGCCCCCTTTCAAAAGGACAAGCAGAGCAGAACATGGGGCAGAAACTCTCAGAGTTACTGCACTTTACTCCGCTCTGGTGGTCTGACCGCAAGAGAGAATCTGTTGTTTTTGTTGTTCAAGTCACCCAAAAAGCATAATTTAAAAGCATGGATTTCCACAGTTAGCATCCTATAAAGAGTACTAAATATTTGGATTGTCGGGAAAAGAGCAGAAGGAAGCAGTTTGTATGTTTGTTTGTTTGTTTAAATCAAGGAGCTACAAAATAGACTCTTTAGAGTTCTGTATAAAAATTTAACTTATTTCCTTGGGATAAGTTGCTATCTATTAAGCTCACGAAAATAAAAAATCCCGAGAAGTTAAGATTTTTACATTCCAGGAAGATCCTCACATTTGTTTTGGGGGTAGAAATCATCTTTGTGAAAATCATGTTTATCATGAGCAGGGGAAATATTTCAGTTGTTTAATGTCTACAGAAATTGAAGTTATGCTGATAAACTGAAACCACACAGGACCAAACTCCTGTTCTTCCAGCTGAGTAACTGCAGGATACGTGCAGCACAGGCCGTCTGTCCTCACACACATGAGGGATATGGAGATTTTGAATCACTTCCTGATTATTCCTCTCCCTATTTCCATGTCCTGAATACGTGAGGAGAACAGCACAGGAGACCTTCCACTTCAACAGAAACCTGTTTACGGAGCATCTTACTGTCTGTAACTGGGAAATGATGACAAGTCAGACAGCAAAAGTCCCTAATTTGGATGATTTGGGAATTACACTGGCTACATTTCCAAGTAGAAATGCCAGTTTCTTTTGAAAGAAGCTGGGGGTTGTGTTCTATTATCAGATTTAATAAGGGTATTTCTAACTTAAATCGTGGGCTACTGCTTTATTTGGAAACAGATAGGAAGAGATTGAGGACAGAGAAGAGAGACAAACATCCATTAAGACAGGAAGTACATATTGAGTAAAGGCTAAATCATGGAGAAAAGTAACAATATTCCAAACATCTTAAAAGTTCTGTGATGTGATGGGGGTCTCTGCCATTTCTGGGAAGAGTTCAGCAGTTCATAGCATTAAGGTTTGGGGTTTTGATTAGAGAGAGTGCCTACACTCGTCCTTTGTAAAAGAGTGGGATGGAAGGCTTCAGTGCGTCTTGGAAAAAGGAAGGATTTGGGTAAGTCCCAGGATGAAGGTCCAGCACCCTGTGACAGGATACTGAGAGAAAGAGAAATGTCAAAGAAATCTTTAAGAGATTTTCAGTAAAACAAAAGAATCTTTGTGAGAGATACTGTTCGCAAGTCTAATGGAAGGAATGGGGACGCAAAGTGAATTGAGAGGATTTGCAAGTTGTTTCTAAGCCTTGAGGCAAGAACAAAAAGCCGGGCATTTACTGTTTGCTATATTTGGTATGTATGGAAGAGCACTTTGGCCATCAAGGGAGCTCATAAACTGCAGAGCCTAATTGTCTCTTGACTGCGTTGTTGTGCTGGGGGTAGAGAAAATGCTCCTGTTAAAGGACTTTTCTGAGTAAGAGCAGCTGAGACTCGACCCTGCCTTTTGTGAAAATGCTTTTCTCACAGCAGCATGGCCGAGGTCCATGAACACAGGCCCGTGTTTCCATGAATCTGTTTTTATTTTTCTTATTGGTATGCATGTAGGCATCATCCAGAGTGTGGTAGCTCTAGTGTTCAGGATTAAATATGGTAACTCCAATGGGATAGTCTGAAGGTACAGTATTCATTTTGTCACATCCTTTCTCAAAAATACACACTCGAAGTCTGTTTTTACTGAAAATTTCTAGGAACAAAATATTAATTGTATCAGACTAAAAGTTGCTGCCTCAGAGAATTTCTGGTTGAGATGTCCAGGTGGATAGACAGAAAAAACACCTTGTTTTCTGAAGCTAAGTTTATGGGAATTAATTTTTCAGAAAAAAAATTGATTTCCAATTGTGTTTAATGCCATGTAAAGTAGATTTTATTTAGTGTTTTGATTAACCACTCTCATTCTTAGGGATCACATTAGGGATGTGATAACTGTGAATTATGAAAAACGAGTGTGTCAAAAGATATTTTTTTCCAGTTTTCATATGGGTACATGAGGAAAAAGTAACAACATGAACTTTATATTAACTTTGACTGTTGTAAAATTGCTTTCTCTTGAAAGTGATGGATCTGGTTATACATGTATCTCCTGAGCCAAAGTATTCTTCTTACTCTCTTCCAAAAAATGTTGTGATTCACTTAGTTTTTAATAACGTTAATAGTTCTTTTATCCCAGTGCAAATAAAAGCTTATTGCAAGCTTTCAACCTACACTAACAGCAGTAGGACTCAGGTATATTTGTATAAAGCAGTGATCTTTAATGTTTTCTGATTTGCAGACTTTGGTGGCAGCCAATTCTTTATGTCATGCCAGAGCAATGTGTCTTATTTACCTTTTTGGATCCCTGTAAAAGCAGCTCATGGGCCCCAAAGACCTGTGAAGTAATTTTAAAAATCAGTGATATAGGACAATACCGAATGCACAAATCAAATTAATTTTCCCTCTGCAAGAGCTAAGTGTTTCTCACCCTTCTAAAGGCCAGCAAGTTGGACCAAGTTATAAGAGAAGAAATGAATTGAAGAGTTAAGGGTGGTGCACTGAGAATTAGAGTTGTCCAGAAACAGAAAAAAACTCTAGTGTATAAAAAAATTAACGATTTTGACATTTGTTTTAGATTTGTCACAGAATGATTTAAAAAACAAAACATGAATAGAAAGAATGAGACATCCCAGAATAGCCAACATCCAGTGGCTAGGGTATTTACTTGGGCCCTGTCCAAGGAGTGCTTTATGGGATTTGGAGCAGACATTTGACATAATGTTTTCAACATTATTTTTGTCAGACTGAAACTTGGGCTCTGTAGTGGGTTGAAAAAGAGCTTGCTTGGAGTCCTGCGCTTCGTAGGTGAGACTTAGTCACCAGCTGTTTCATCAGGCAGTTTCTCTTCACCCTGGGAAATTTTATTTTTGGTTTTTTTTAAACAAAATAAAGTAGCTGTATGGAGAATAGACAGTTATTCTGTTGAGTTTGGTAGGGTGCTAGCATATATTTGGGTATTATTCTGATTTTTGGAGTCTAATAAAGCACCACCCATATTTCTACTCCGTTCTCATTCAGAACAGATTTTTTCTCATGGAAATATCAGAACCTACTAAACTGTATTTCCATGGAAATCAGCACATTGCTTTAAGAAAATATTAATTCTTTTGCAAGTTAGCATTTTCTGATGGAAAAAAGCACTTTGTCCAAAAATTCTCAACCAGCTTTTCTGAGGTGAGATTTTTTTCTCTGTATTTGACAAATGTGAGGTGTTTGCCTTCAATATTTTTGTAGGTTGAAGAAGAGATCATACGTAAAGTGTGGTCTGGGGTGACGAAATCTAGCAGGTAAACTTGTGGGAACTTTGTAAGGAATATCTAGAGTAAAACATAAAAAGATGTTGATCACTGTCTCTCAGCTGTTACCGAAATCAGGTTAAATTTGGTATGTGGGGGGAAAAATCAGAACACATACTGAAAGGCTGAGATTCCAACCTTTCTCCTTTGCTTTGCAAACATGGATCTTTCAATCCAATCCTTTCATCCTTGTTCCCACTCTGAATCTCATCAAGCCACTGGACACACGTGTTCAGCTTCTCGTTCTGGTTTAGCCTGCGCTCCTGCCAGCCTCCCACTGTTTTGTATTCCTTCCTTCCTGTGTCTGTCTTACACCCAGGCCTGATCCTCCCACGAAGGCACTTCCCCAGCGCCGGGCACCCTTGGGCACGATTGACTAAGAACTGAGACTTGCAAGTGTCCCAGGGGACTCTAAAGGCGTTTGCAGAGGTGGGGAGCATGTGTTTCAACAGCACACAGCTCCACGCCTCAGCACTCTCCATCCATTAATCAGCATAGCTCATCTGAAAGATGTTTACCGTGTCTGAGACTGGTTTGGGGATTGCTGGGTTAATGGCCCTACTTGGAAACAGTTATCCCATTTCTGTAAATGAGGTCGGTGCAGCGCAGGACACTTCCTAATGAAGCCTGGTCAGAGATCGTGAATGCAGCCAGTGCCTTGTTTCCTAGACGAATCAAGTGGAAATATATTTGGCACCAGGTATGAAATGTTGCTTGCCCAACTCCCCAGGCAGTTAGAAGATATTGAACATTACTGGGGGGAGCTGTGTTTGGTGTGTTTGATGTCACATGTGTCCCCCAGCTCAATTCCCTTGTCCAGACTCAGTATCTGTAAGGTTTCACTTTTAACTGAAGTCTCTAGAAGTGAAAATTCATGCCATGCAGGGACAACAAATCTAAGTCATCTCCAGCCTAGGATTTGGTGTAGCTGTGCTAATTTGCTGACTGAGAAATAAAACAGGGTAATTATCTACTGAGAGGCAGAATTTATTAGGTCTGGTGCAAGTGTCTTGTTGTGCTCTTAGAACCTGGTCCAGCTTGTTTTTGAGACCATGCAGGCAGTCTGGACAGGTGCTGCACACGCTATAAACAAGACTCTACTGACTTCTGGTCAGTGCAGATCCTATCACACCTCTTAGTCTGGTTCCCTAGGGAAATCACTTACACAATCTAATTATTTGTCTGACCCAGTTCCCAAGATGCTGACACATTTGTCACAGGTTATGTAGATGATTTGGAGACATTTACCAGTTGTCCTTACCAGTTTTGCAAGAATTAGCATCTAAGGAGAGGAAGGAATCCTTATTAATGCTCCCACTGAGGAAGAAGGGAGAGTTCAGCAATTGTTCATTGTGTTTGACAGCAGCAAGACTCTCGACTGATTTGCACATTGGTCTGATATTCCTTGGTGAAAACACTGCTTCGTCCAGCTGCCAAATCAAAAACAAAAGTCAAGGAATGGTTAGGAGAAGATGCCAAGGCATGCTACAGTATTCCCCAGGGAATAAGGGAGCCTGCATATTCCTGCAAGGGGGAGGTGAGAGCTTGGAGGGGTGAAGGGGGCTGGAGGGATTGGAGTGGGATATGGTGGAGGACAGCTGGGGTTATTCCAAGAGGGAGGTGCAAGAGCTGCAACATAAATCCATAAAGAACCAAGCTTCATTAGCTCAACTTTCAGGGAATAATCTGTTCGGAAAATACTGAAGACTTTATTTTGCAATTTTGGATACATTTACATGCTGATTTAACCCTCCTACAACTCCTGTAGCAGTTGGGGCTGGTACACCGCCTTGCTGTTACACAGCAGGCATCTGCTGTTATTTGACCTGAAAAGATCATTATAGGAGCTTTATTTGGTGTGCATTTAATAAAGCTGTAGCTGTTGTGACTATAACTCATGGCTCCCATGTCATTCCGCAGCGGTGTAACCAGCGATTCAGCATTCCAGGCCCATCAGTTCAAAGGGAAGTGTGAGGGACACGAATGTATGCCAGAGCATTGGGACTTTTATTGCTCCTCTCCTGTGTTAGGAAGATACATTCTCGAGGAATTGAGAAGTACAAAGCATCCTTAGACCTTGTAGTGCAAAATGTAAAAAGTGATGTTATCTGCAGAAAGTGGACTTTAGATTCTATCAGCGCACATTTAGCATAAAGCATTTCCTATGGTAATGCCTCTCACTTTCCCAGACTTTTAAAGGCTCCAAGTGGCACACAGGCTGCAGACCTCTTTGTAATGTTAATGAATCATCTTAATGGACTGTTTTAGCAGAAACATTCATCACCTTTTGTCCCACAATGATTTTTTTTTGTTATACTTAAATGGTTAAGTAGGCAATAAATGCCTATCAGACCAACCACTATGCACTAGTAATCCACCTCACTATAAATCACCAGTGGATTATTATTGTCCTGTTTAATTAACACTCTTAAGGGATTCTATCGTTGGATAGACTTTCACCTTGCACTAAGCAGGCATTAACATTTGAAATAAGAAGTGTGTTTATGTGAAAAGCATTAATCAGCATGACCTGGAACTGGTAGTGGTGGGTTGGATGAAATATGTGCCTGTGTCCATGGGTGAGGGTTCCTTACATCAGTTTTCAATGGAAGCTAAAGTCAAACCTATGGAATACTTACTTAAATCATGGCAAACGATAGTTCCAGAGTAATTTTTAATTAGGTCTAAAAGATATTTGGCTATATTTAGTTGAAAACAGCAAGTTTAGAAATTTTAATTCCAGTAGTTAGGAAGGCAATGGTTTTGTGAGTGTAACATGGGTTTGTTTGTGGTCCAGTTCAGTTTTTAGAGGACTGGATCAAACCCTTTTCTTTTTCTGCAGCAAAAGGTGAGAGGGGAATTCTGACCCTGCTGCTCCTTTGTGAACTCTTTTCAGGCTTCACAGCCACAAGAAGTAAGCCAAGCAGCCAGAGCTCCTGGGAAGGGCAGGGGGGTCCTTCGGCTCCGATGGCCCTTGCAGAACAATCCCAGCAGCTCTTTTGCAAACAAAATTCCCACACTGGGACACAAGCTCCACACAGGATCACTCTTAATATACAAACATTTTTGTACCAGCCCAATGTTGTTTTTCTCCTCTTGGTAGAATATAAAGATGGCAGCTTGGTTTTTATTCCCTCTTGTGATACAATTTAATGCATTTACAAATAATTTCCTCCTTCCTTGGATTCCAGCACTAACAGCAGCCTTGTGAGATAACCCACTGCTGAATTTCATTTTACAAACAGAGAACTGCCATGTGCAGAGATTTTCTGAGGTCTTTAACAGTCAAAACTAGTAGCACAGCTCAAGAGATCCTGGTTCTTGTCTGCACACAGACCTGGTATGCACATCCCTTTCCTCTTGGCATTTTCATTCAATTATTTCCCAGTATGGACTCCTGCAAATTAAAGAACAAATAAAACTGCTAAGTGGAACACAAACACACTAAATCTTTTTAATTAAGAGATTGAGTCTCTTAGTATAAATTCATTTCCTGAAACAAAACTCCAATTATGTAAGATTAATTCTTTCCTCTGAGATTGCAGGGATTTATTGACTAACAAAATCTTCTGTTGCGTAAATGGAAATGTGCTTTTTAATGCAGCCTGCTGTTCGGAGGCAAAACCATAGCATTAGCCTTCTCACTGGGCATTTTTGTTTCAGTTACACTCTAATCTGCCAGGCTTCTTTCTGTTTGTAACAGGAAAGGGGTGAAATGGCTCACAGCTGAACATGTGGTAAATAACACAAAACACTAAAGGAGTTTAAACAAGATGAGAAATTAAACTAAGCTCCTAAAAATCCTGTTGTGACTGCAGGAGGAACTGTAAGGACAGAAGTGAGAGTATCCTGCGTGCAGGGCAGTGTTGTGAGGTGTGTGTGTGTCATTGATCACACAATAGTTTTTTTCAAATCATTTAACAGAGATGCACAAACCCCACACGGTTTCAAGTGCAGGCACGTCCTGAGAAGAATCTCCTTCATTCCCTCTAGACACACCCAGCCCATTAAATCCATCACTGCCTCGCAGTAAGCCCCAGGGTTCAATCTTTTCTAGAGCACTGTTACTATCCAACCTTTTAGCTCATAGAGTGGGCAGCCAAGTTTTCATGTCTATGCATATAGTAAGACTCATAGCCAATCTTTCCTACAGTTTCCTCCTCTCCATCCCAATCTGGATATATAATGGTTTGGTTCTGTTGTTGGGGGTTTTGTTGAAAGTTTTTTTGATGGTTGTTTTTTGTTGAGGTTTTTTGGGGGGGCTTTTTGAGATAGGTAAGGTTTCAATGTTTCTTTCGGATTACTTTCTTATATCCTATTGCAGTAACCTGTATGAGGGTGGCAAGTTAAAAGGTAATAAAATCAGGAATCTGTGCTCCATGTAAGTAGCTGGCCATGAGAAACTGCAGCAGGGATGGATATTAAATGACTTCAATAGTCCAGCCAAGTTTTATCAGAGCAGGTCATCAACCTGTAGGCTGCCTAAACCTGTTCCACTGCTTCCCCATTGATTAAATATCTGGAAGCCTTTACACGTATATCAAATTCTATATAATCTATTTTATCTTAATGACACCCACGTTCTTTGTCAAGCTAGGGCAGAAATCTTCCCTCCAGTGGTGAGAAAAGATGGTGTATCTCCTTAGTGTACTGCAGTACATTGAATTTCCTTGAAGCCAAACTATGATCTCAGGTTCTCATGGGCTGAAATATTAGTGGGACTGCAGGGATATAAAGGAGGTAAAACCTGCCTGTGTATGCCCAGATGTTAAGGAATTTAAAGCTGGATTTTTAAAATTTGATTGCAGACCTGACATATCAGCTGGGAGGGAAGGAAGGAATTGAGGGAGTGTGTAGCTTCCAGCGAAGTTCTGATGGCCAAAATTCCTTCTCAATCCCAATACCTGTATCATCAAAACAAGACAGAGGGTCTTGCCTGGAGTTGTCACCTGTTCCTGTCATCCAGGGATTTCCACTCTCCTTCCTCTGTGTTTGGGCCCAGCTTATTTTCCTGCTCTTACTCTCTGCCCCAGACATGCAAACATCCTGAGCACTGTGTTCCCTCCATCTTGTTTCAGGCTCCTAACTGGTTCTGTCTTTTTTTTCCACTTTCACTCATTTTTCTTTCGATTGTTTTTTTTTTCCTTCCTTCCCTAGTCCATGACAATAGGAGTGAGGGGAAGCAGAGTGGAGATATGCTAAAAATCTGAAAAAAACCCACCAAAACCTCAACCTAGTGGTGTGGCAAAGGTGGAGAAAGGCTGATTATTCATTGTCTTGTTCAACATCATAAATAAGGAGCATCATAACTAATTAGGAGATGGCAGGTTCAAGGACAAACATCTTTGACAATGAGTAGTTAATCTGTGGAACTCCCTGTTGCAGGATGTGTTATGTTAAAAATGTGCATGAAATACATTGGAAAAAAACCTGATGAATACAAAGACACCACCAGAAGTCCTTGAATATGAAGTGCCACCGTTTATTCCAGAAGTCTTTGAGTCATAAATATGCTGGGAATGCATCACTAGACACTTTTTTTGTACTCTTCTTGTGATGTTCAGTATTTTTTGCTGTCAGAAGGAGAATATTAGTTTAGGTGGACTTTGGATTAACAAGTATTATAGGTCTTATGCTTTTTATTAAGAATAGAAGGCAGGATGCAATTTATCCCTTAGTTGTCAAACAGGACTACAAAGTGTTGTGGTGTTTGCTCTCTTCTTACTTTTTCATCCCTTAATCCAATCCAGTGAAGCATGGTAGATGTTTCTTGTATTTTGTTGCCAGCTGTTTTAAGAAGTTCATACAAAAGCTTCTCTCATCAAGAAAATTTATGTGAGGGTTCATGAGTCCTTGCAGCAGTATGTCGAAGCACAGAGACATTGTTAAATCAGATGCAAACTGATGGACTCAGTACAACAGGAATGGCTTTCAAAATTCTCAGGAATGGCTTTTAAAAAAGAAAAGCTTCAAATACTAATCAGTGTGATAAAGCATAAATCTATACTTATATATCTCCAGACATTATCTTTACCATTGCAAATTTTCTGTGGAGACAGCAATCAAATGGTCAGAAAGCCTTAGTTTGCCTGTAGGCAAATCCATGCTTTGGGTCTTAACACTGTGGAGATAATTATGTTACCCATGTTGTAAACATTTTGTGTTTCTTGAATAGAGAGTCTGTACTGAAAATATTAACCACTGATCTGTGGAAACTGAAAAGCTGCAGAGGAAAGGAAACCAATTTTCTCAGTGGGTACTGAACAGCTGAATGGTTGGAACTGTGTTTGGGAAGCACTAAAATTGCTATAAGCCATCTGAAAAGTGCTAGGGGATTTAAAATCCTGAGGGAAAGGTGAAAACTTGCTGGAGTCACAAAGCGCCTTAAATAGAATATCTGCAGTTTGAGTGATCAAAATTAACCCCTTTACTCTCGCACACATGTGGTATTCTAAACTGATGCTTAGATAAATACCACAGCTGCTGTAACAAATACCTGAAAGTGCAGGTAATAGATACAAGAAAAAACCTGTCTTGATTATTCAAGTAACTGCTGCTAGTTAATTAGCATGCTCATAGTGTTTGGGCCAATGGAGTTTTGCAGTTTCCTTTCAATAGAGTTTTTTCCAACTTTTCTTGTTAATCCCATTGGACACAGTGATGCAATACTGCCCAATTGAATGAATTCATTGTGAAGAACTAATTTTTGGTTCAGAGATGATAGTCAATATTGCATTGCAAATTAGGCATTGCAAATTGGGGTTTGCTTGTACAAAAAGAATTCATTCCTCAACAAAAAGTGGCATCTGTCAACCACTAATTGCATACAAAGAATTTTAAACAAAACCGGGTAATATATGTATGTAACATACCTGTGTGATTAAATGTGTGTGATACTGTAATTTGTGTCATATCAAAGGTAGGAGATATCTGAAACAGTAAGAAATAAGAGGATGGCAATTTTTATTCTCTATTAGATTTTTTCAGCTGTACTCATGCTTGGGTGGTGTTTTTGTAGTTTTTGAAGGGGTTTTGTTTTTGCTTTTCAAAGAATGCCTGAAAAATGTGTAACATTTTTTCCTAATTTTCAACTGAACCACCCACGCTGTGATTTATGGCCATTGCTCCTTGTTCTGTGTTATGACACTACCTACCCAGAACTTGGCTGTCATCTCTGTAACTGCTGGGCAGGCAGAGACCAGTCCTCGGCCTCTCTTTTGCCAGGACAAGCAAGCCCAGCACCTTCAGCGTCTCCATTTAGGTCCTGTGCCCTTGACCCAGGGTATCTCAGTACCCTTCTGTTGATTCTCCACACTGCTCTTGGACTGGAGGACCCAAAACTGGGCACAGCATAACCAGCCCCATCTGTCTGAGTTTGCCCAACTTCACTCCCAGCTCCGTGCTCCGCTCCATCGCTGCCTTCTTCCTTGCCAAACTGGTACACAGAGACGTCTGGGAGCAGGTTGTGCCTGTTCAAATCAGTGTAAAAGAGGGTTTGAGAACTTGAGCTCTTTCTCACTGTAATCTTTAGGTCACCATCCCTGCTATTGGCAAAGCCATATTTTTCTGTTGTACTTGGCTTTGAAGACATTGGCTTCTGTGCAGGATACAGGAGAGGCAGAAACTCCATCCCTCTATTACCACATAGATAGAGGCATGACTAGAAAAAAGGAGAGTATGACAGGTTTTTCCATGGATGAATAACTTCTGTGCCCTGGGGACTGTAAATAGCTGGTATAAATCAATGCAAATTGGCTATTACTAGTCTTGCCAGTAATGAAGTGAGAATGAATGGAGTACAAAGATGAACTTTACATATCGTTAGCACCAATCTGCCTCGCTGCATTTATGGGCAAGGCTCTACTTAGGAGGTCAGCTGGCAAAACTTACAGGTTTTTCTTTTGAAAACTGTGATTAAAAAAAAGAATTTGTGCTGCATAGAAATATCTCTCAAATATCAAGTCCAATTGGGGATTTTGCAGTTATGAAAACTTGAAAACAATTGTTTCATAATTTCTCAAGCACTCAGCAGCAAGTGCGTTTATTACAGTGCTTTAGCATCACAGTATATAATTTAATATGTTTATTACAAGTGTGTCATGTAAAACACTGAAGTGTATAATTTCAGAGTAAAAGTTCATTTTCAGTTTAGCTCTCCAACAGAAAACTGCATGATCTGCAACACACAAGAAAAAACCGAGACTGTTGTTGTTACCCCATAATAGCGGAAAATTAATGTGAATGAGGATAATGACTGCGTATTCTGCAAGAACATTTCTTTTAAAGCAGATACTACAGAACTTATGAAACAAGTTTTCCACTAGGATTGGAAATCAGTTTGAATCTCCATAAATGTTGGCTTTGGACAATTTTTTAAAAATTTATAATACATTATCAGTGGTTAAACACCTCTGACAGGAGCACAGTGACCTCTTTGGTTTGTGTTGTGCTGTTTTACTCTCCGCACAAGGAGAATAAGGGAAATATGAAAGTGAAACAAGCTCCTGAGTGATGGGCACCACTGAAATGAAAAGATGGGAGCAGAGTGTTACAAAAATCTGTTCAGTCATCCTTCTCCAATCTCTGAATTTGAAGGTTATGCACTGGTTTCTCAAAATGCATTCAAAAAATGAAGATTTTGATGTATTTGCCATCACAAACCAGCTGAGATGTGTAGAAAATCAATGTATTTCAAACTTAAAGGAGTGGTTCTCTCCTGCTTGAATCTTTCAGAGAGAAGAGCCAATATAGTGTAAGAGCAGCTGTTCAGCAACACCTATTATTTGCTTACATTTCATGACTAACGTGAGGCACCCCATAGTTAAAATGAGAGTTAGGAATTGGCTCTCCTGATTTGCTTCCTAGCATTCCATAATTTTGCTGAGGATATGATCTCATCCAGCTCACCACACCACCTAAGAATCCGGACTGGTTGATGAGCATGTTAATTTTCCTTCTGATGAAGTTCCAAAAGTCACTAAAGGGTTGAAAGGCAACCTTCAGTTTAATTTATAAAGAAAGCTTTAGATATTCTTTTCTTAGGACTAATGGATGGTTGTCAGTATCTTCAACAATGCCATTTCTATATTTTTCATTTCTTCTTGACATTTTAGGGTCCCAGTCTTGCATTCCTGGCACTCGAAACTCCTCATGAGTGGATCCAAATATGGAAGCATTCCAGTGCAATGCATGAGAGACCCTGTAACATTACAGAGTAGAGGACATGCAGAAAAATGTTGAAATAATAAATTAGCACTGTATCAGATTTTTAGAAAGGAATTCTGCTAACAACTGCTAGACCCACTTACCATCCATCTGTTCCTAAGGCACAAACAGGAATTCTTAACCTAGCAAAGGTACTGCTGGCAGCCAATGGCTACTTCTTGTTCATTTATTGTTTATTAAAATAAATGTACTAACACCAAAAAAGCCTGGCTTTTGCAGAGGCACAGATCTGTTGTATATTTCTTTCTAATAACATGTATGATATTATCAGAAGGCTGATGACTGAGATGTGAGATCCAGCAATCAGAGACTACAGCAAGTAATTTTGTTAATATTTTTGCACTGACTTAATTAGAAATGAGGGGGTTTTTTTATGATTTAGTTAAACTGATGCAACATCCTGTAATGGACATAGCCTTGCAGATGTAGAGATGTTCTTAGTTTGTAAGTAATCGTAGTAAATTATAATAATATATCTTATATTAGCAAATTAAATAAAGGATCTTAATCAATTGCATCATGATCTGATTCAAAATTCCCTTTCTACTTTCCCATTTTGCCATATGTTATATATCAGACAAAAAGTATTTTCCTGTAAAAAGTAAACCAAGCTTACTACATCTATGCATGGACACTGTACATTTCTCTGCCTGGGAAAAGTGACCACAATAGCTATTTCTGAATAAACTATCCATAATAGCTCCCTGTGTGAATATTCTAGTCTGGAAAAGTCATGGGTTGAATAAGTCATTGCAGAATAGCTGATCCTGCAATAGCAATTCCAGTCCACTTTCCAGTATAGAAAAGTCCTTAGTCAACAGCTCCAAACTCCTGTTTCTGCCAGAAGATTTTTCTCTTTAGAGAATAATATAAATTTGTTATATTCAATTCTTTAAGGCCCAAATTCTGCACTGAAGTCCCTTTGGGAACAATACATGAGATCAGTCCGGGAGAACTTTATATTATAGGAGTTTGTATTTATGTGCACAGACTGCACGGTTTTATTACACAGACATTTCATTAACACCTTCACGTGGCTGTGAGCTGTACACACCTCTGGCTGTGGGACATCTGGGTGATTCTTCTGTTCCAGTACCTCCTAGGCCCCTAAACCAGCAGGCAGAAAGTTGCCTGGAGAAGATCCATCGAGCCAAACCCAAGGTGTTTGGTCGCTGTCCTGGCCAGCAGCAGTGGGACAAGGCAAAACAGGGCAAAATGTCACCCCTTGCTCCATGCCCAAGTACAGGGCATGGGTCACAGCAGTGACAGCCAGCTGACACTTCTGAGTTTGCTCTGAGAACAGAGAAAAGAGTGGTCTATAAATATGCAGGAGACTCTGAAAAATGTTTGAGTGAGCTGAAACTGTATCCTGGAAAAGCAGCACAGAGCCTTCACTGAAGGCCAACTAGCAATCTCACTGCATCCAGAACTGCTTGTGTAAGAGTTCAGTAAGACATGTTTTGGGCTGTATTCATGGTTATATTTGAACCACGGTTTTTCTCTTCTCTTGTTAAAAAAAAAAAGAAAAGAAAAATGAACAAACCAAGATAAGGCGTCCATGCTATTTTTTTTATTTGATAACTTTTTACTGAACCTTAAGACCCTCAAAACCAAAGGTTGCCGTTTATCCAAAATTCCATCACAGTGCCCCTGGCATTTTTGTGGTGTGGACCAATTAACATAAGTAGCTTAATTAAAATCACCAAATGCATTTTAAAGAATGACATAAGGTTGATTTTAATCTAGGCTTCCAAAAATGAAGCAGAATGTTAATCAGCTGCCCCACCCATTATTTATATGGCCCAGAGTACTCACTGTCAGAACTCCTACATCATCCTCTGACTTCATTTTCCCCAGGGATTATTAAATAATTAATAACAACTGTCTAAAGTCCACCCCAAGTTTTACCTGTTGGCATAAACCTAGGATTGTGACAGCATTAGTGTAGCATTCCCATAAATGCAGCAGATTTAGGTTCAAGTAGTTTTTATGTATCGAAGGTGGCATTTTTATGTTTAAAGAGTAAAATCACACCTGTGTGTTCATGCTTTCTAGGATTTTGCCAACAAAAGGAAAACAGAAAGTAAGACATTTTACTTTTTGAAAGCCAGAAGAAATGGTGCAGCTGTTTTCAAGACTGCTATTTTCAAGCTGTCATATGAGCATGGAATAGAAGTCATTCTTGCTTTCCAGTTATATTTTAGTACAAATATCTTCCATTTGTTTGTTTCAACATATTTCCCCTTCAACACGTTTTTTTAATCAGAATTTTTCCTAACAGGCTGGAGGAGTGTCCTATCTTAGAGTGAGACCAGTTTGGGAGAGAGGGAGGAATAGTGACTAAGATAGTACTGGGCAAGCTTAAACTTCTCAGCAAGTAAAAATTATGTGTTCAAATGTTCAGTCCTACGGTGCTGCCTGTTTGTAGCTTAATCACTATGAGTGCACATGGAATTCATGCTAAATTATGTAAAAGTAATCTTTTATTTAATTTACTTTGTGTTTCTTTGTCTCAAATACCCATTGTGCCCTGCCACCAAAAATACTTTACTACCCCTAAAAGCGTTAGAAAATGCAGATCTGAAAATTGACAGAGGTTAGATGAAAGGTACTTTTCCTTTTAAGAATGGTCTGTAGCGTTTATTTCTGGCTGAAAGATAAAACACCAAAAGAAGGGATGGTAACAAAAACCCACTTCCTCTTACAGTGATTTGACTCACCACAGAATAAATATTTTGCAGGTGTTTCTCATTCTGGACCCAGGTAGACTGCACACATGCATCAGTTTTGGGGTTAAATTTTTATTTGGAAGGAGATATCCCGTTTGAAGTTGTGAGCTGTTAGCAGTGAATGACTTTTCATCTCCTGTTTCTCTGCGCTTTGCTCATTAGAAAAAGATCAGTAAGTTTTCGTGTAATTGGCGGGTGATAGATCTGGCTCCTGTTTCATCGGAGTGTTAAATTTAACAGTTTCTGAGTGGTAACACTTTCTCTGGCACCTGTGGTGCCATCTACTGCACAGCTTGGTAGAGGCAGGACGAGAGAACTGCATCCCTCCACTGCTGCTTTCACTTCCTTCTTCCCATCTTAACATTTGATAATGGTTCCTCGTTTGCTCTCCTAGCAATTTTCCTTCTTATGCATATAAATAAATGTATATAAATACATATTAGAGTGCGTATTTATACACATTTATCTATAAATGCATATATATATATTTCTATAATTTTTTTAACATATGCAGTTGATATTTGGAATTTAATTTTGGCGGGCTTTTTGACAAGCAGACTTTTAAAAGGGAAAATTAATAAAGAAAGAGGAATCTAGGAAAATAACCTGCTAGTTCATTTATTGATTGTAGTTCATTCACTCATCATATTCTGGATACAAATTTATCTGGTTAGATATATTCACATATATGTGTGCAGTATTAAGTTTAAAGCATGGAATTTTTTGTTATTGTTACTTGTTTTTCTTAACTCAGATATAAACACTAAGTATTTTAGTTGGGGTTTTTTAATGATTGCTGTTTGATGCTATGAAGTAGAACAAAGTCATTAAATTGGCCTCTCATAAGTTGATGTACTTAGTTTTGTTTGCAATCTGTTGCTGGGGGCATGGTATAATTTTGGCAGTTCCATATCAAACAAAAATCTGTTGATTTTGATGTTGAGTTGTTGGAAAGAGCTACAGAGATTTTACATAAATATTTCCGGAGTGATCTCAAGATACCTAAAGGCCAAAGACTTAAGATGAAAGATCTGAAAAATTCCATTTATTAATTCCCCTTTCCTTGGCTTCTCTCCGTTAATTGAAGCACCTTGTGCTCGTATCATCATAGCCTGAGGTTTTCCTTGAATAAATCAATGCATGAATTTTTTAATTACCTACCCAGGCTGGATTTGGACTGCTCACTCACACGAGTAACAAACAAGAAAGGTTCAGTGGCAGTAGCTAATGGAGCAACATTTTGAAAACTACATCATCTAACTTGCTAACAAGTCTAAGCATCACAATGTTTGAAATGCTGTTGGCTGTGACTTGGATTGAGAACAGCTTTTAATGCTGCTGACTGCTGTGCATAAAACACGATGTTATCAACAGCAGGCTTTGAAAACCTTTCTCTAGAAAGGACAAGCTTTAAGATATTTATATCCTAAGTAACTTCTAACACTCTCAGAAAGAGCTCTACAAGGAATCAATTATGATGACATAGTTAGGAGTTGAAAATACACCTTGGCATATGATAACTGCAAAGGTAAGAGAAGTTTAAGTTTGTAATATTTAGGGGGTTTTGCCACGGAGCTGATGGTGCAGGAGCCCTGATGTCTGCACACAAAACCACTGCAGAACCGGAGCGTGCCAAGGAGTACCAGGGGGCTGCTCCTCTGGCCTGCACCAGGGTTCCCAGGAGTGCTCCATTTTCTCTTTGCAATTTAAACATTCTGAAGTGAAAGACTGGATTTTTTGTAAGAAAGGCTGAACACCTAGAGATGAAATGCACCAAAATATTCATAATGTGCAGGGTTTCTCCCCAAATTTGCTATCTCTGTCTGTGTCACCCATTCTGCAGCACTGCCCTCTGGCCAGGGATGCCACGTGAATAACAACAATTCCAGTTCAGCCATAAACCTTACAAAATTTAGCATTCTTTTCTTAAATTTCAGCTTCTCTAAAAGCCAGTGATTCATGACTCTTAGAATTGGGGTTTATTGTTTGTTCAGAACACAAGACTTTAACAGCATATTCGGAAAGATTTGACAATATATCACGAGACTGCTGTAAAGTTTCAGAATGCTGAAGGCAAATGATAAAAAATAGTGCTCAATCTTTAATCTCGGTAGAAGCTGAATTCCACTTTGAGGAAAGAGGTGCATTTTTCTACATCTGGAGTTGCACTGGAGTTCCATCTCCCTCAGCTTCCCGCCAGTCAGGAACAGACATCTGAGATTACGGGGAGAGGAAAATGGCTAGATGAGAAGAGTACAGATCAGGTACTTGGCCACATTCTAGCCAGCCTGCTTGGATTTATTCCAGAAACCCAGGTGCCGTGGAATTTGTGACATCAGCTCCATGGATGGGCCTGAGGGTCAGCGTCCAGCACAGGCCATGGCCCGTCAGGGTGGGCGGGGCCACCACCTGTCTGTCAGCAAGGGCAGGAAAAGCCATTGGCCAGCCAGAAAAAGGCGGGAAAAGCCCTCAGCGCGTCAAACTCCTTGGTCAGCCAGGACAGGTGGGAAAAGCCCTCAGCTGGTCAGCCAGGACAGGAAAAGCCCTCAGTGGGTAAGAACAGGGGGGAAAAGCCCTCAGCTGGTCAGCCAGGACAGGAAAAGCCCTCAGTGGGTAAGAACAGGTGGGAAAAGCCCTCAGGTGCTCAGCTGGGATAGGAAAAGCCCTCAGCTGGTCAGCCAGGACAGGAAAAGCCCTCAGTGGGTAAGAACAGGTGGGAAAAGCCCTCAGGTGCTCAGCTGGGATAGGAAAAGCCCTCAGCTGGTCAGCCAGGACAGGAAAAGCCCTCAGTGGGTAAGAACAGGTGGGAAAAGCCCTCAGGTGCTCAGCTGGGATAGGAAAACCCTCAGCTGGTCATGAAGAGCGGGAAAACCCCCAGCTGGTCAGGAAGGGTGGGAAAAGCCCTCAGTCAGTCAGCAAGGGTGGGAAAAGCCCTCAGTCAGTCAGCAAGGGTGGGAAAAACCTGTCTGGAAAAATCATTCTGGAAGGGTGGGAGAAGTCCTCAGTCAATAAGAAAGAGTGGGAGAATGCCTTGGTTGGTCAGGAAGAGCAGGAACAGCCCTTTGTTGGTCTGGAAGGGTGGGAGAAGCCCTCAGTTGGTCAGTTGGGAAGGGCAGGAAAATCTTTACTTTGGTTTCTCGAGAAAATTTCTGCCTTTTCTCTCTGACGTGTGGTTTGAGCTCAGATCATGAGTTTTACATCCAGCACGCAGAAGAGCCATTTCTAATTTCTGTGGTAACCTCTTTTGTTTCTTTTCAAGAGGGCTTCTTCCCTGTCCAGAGAAGCTGGACTGACTTGTACCAGCCTTCATGGAAGAGCACAGTCTGTGTTCCACTGAAATGCCAGCTGGGAACAAGGCCAGCTTCAGGGAGACAAGTCAGTCTGGTCAGGAGAGCCACATCCCCAGGTAAAAAATGTGAAAAATGGCACCTGTCCTCTTTCTGTGGTAATGCTTAAGTAGGTAGGACACCATTGCACCTAACAGGCTCATGCTAAAGCAAAAACATAATCCAATACAAAAACAAATGGGCTCTCAGATTGCAAACAGCATCTTCATTCCCTCAGACCTCTCCAAAAAGTCTGTAGCTACAGACAGAAATACAGAAAACTGACAAAACAGGCATACTGAATTACATCAACAAAAAAACCTTGTCAATTTTTAAAGAGTCTTTCTGCACACAATATATCAGCCTCAGCAGCTAGAACAGTCTGGGAGCATCATGAAGGTATTTTAAAAATAAAAGGATATTATTAACATTATTTGGAGAGTTCTTGGTCTCTGGCTCATGACCTCAGCAACGCACAGGTCTAAGTTTTGGAGTGTGTAGGTTTGTTACGCTGCAGATTTTTATTTGTAACTGTTTCTTTTGTGTATCTTGTTACCTTGCTAAAGGCGTTATAATAGGAATCTTTCATGCTATTTATGTTGAAGATCTGTTCTCCTTCTGTATAGAAACAAGTATCCACTCTGCTGCAACCTGTTAGAAACGATCAGGCAAACCCTGCGAGCTGCGCAGCGCCTTCTCTTTCTCTGCTCAGATGTCATTGTTAAATAAACCACAGTGAATTCTAAGTAGGCATACTTGGCCAGTGTCATATGTTTACTTATTAAAATTCAGCTAATCTCTGCAAAAGAGGCAGAATATCAGCAGGGGGTACATGGAGGCTTCCTGCCCCCTTCCTCCTGGTTTGCATTTTACGTATTACATTTCCAATTTCTGTTGGCCTGCAAACGGGGAAATTGGGATTGGAACAGAAACCTGGACTTGCAAATTCTGCAGCAAACTCTGAAGTACATCTGGAATATTAAGATACTTACAGTGGACAGAATCAAATAAATAAGTAAAATATTTATGAGTATCAAAGCAATGATGTGGTTTAGAATTCCTACCTATCTGTTCTTTCATCCATCCTCCCACAGAGATTTTTATTGTCTTCAACACTAATTTTTGTTATGCTGGAGTTTTAAAGTGCTCTAAAAGAATTATAATCTAGTTTCAGAGAAGTGGAGAGAGTGTGGAAGTTGAGCTATAAAATGGAAGAAACATATTCAGCTGATAGAAGGGAGCTTTAATGACAGCTCATTACTGTTTAAGGAGACTCTGCTTGATTTTAAAAATCATTCTTGCTGACTTGAGATAATTCATTTTGTGTGGCAAGCACTGGCATTGACTCATATTTTCTCTATATATTACTTAATGACAGAATTGGACTGTGCTGATAAAACTTTGAGGTAAAATAAGTTCCATGAATTCTTTAATTCCTACCTAGACTTATGATAGTGTAGAGTACACTTGTAATTTTAAGGACAGCTGAAATGTTGGAGTCAGATTGCTTATGAAAATAAAAAACATCTGTCATAACACTCAAACCAGCCTGGAGTTTTGCTGTAAGGGATCTGCTGCAAGGCTACTTTGTCTTTTTAGGTGAAAGATACAGATTTTATTCTTTCCATGGTGCGTCTGTTGAGACTGAGCCTTCATGTAATTAAAATCCTTAACAGTTTGTTCAGGGCAACAGATCAAAAGGTTAATGTGCAATGGTACAACAGGAAGTATTTGTACTCTTGAACACTTTTTAAATTTATAGCATTTAAAAACAACTTTGCCAAAGTCATGGCCAAAGCCAATATTACCTCATTTATAGTAAAACATTAATCATTAGTCACAGACCAGCCAGTTGGTCTAAAAGTTCAGCTGGTGAAAAATTTGATGGTTACAGGATTGAATAGAAATATACTTTAAATTGTGTCCTCTAGTCATGCATCTGGAATGGAAAGGCAAAGGTTTTAGGGAAACTGAGCAAAACAAAATTAAAAAACAAAAGCGTTCCTCCACATTTCTGAAATAAATGTATGCTGTAAACAGTTTTGGCTTACATGATTTTTGGAAGAGTGGGGATAGTTGATAAAACTTAAAGTAGAACTAGATTTTAGCATATGATCTGTGTCATTAATTGTTTTTGTTTCAGTTCTGAGGTTCTTGAAGCAATAGAAAATGTTATCCAAGGTGTACTTCAAAGTTTGGCCCAAAAAAAAGCACCTGTTCTCACAGTGGCTAACAGAACAGACTGGAGGAACATAGAGTAAGTAGTAAATATTTAAAAGTCCTGCCTTCTATTAATATAAATGCCATAAATATGAATTTGATTATGTAACTTCCAGAAAACTTAATCATACATAATCATTCTATAAGCATTAGAATCAATAAATAATTTTTTAAAGTAATGGACAAATAAAAAGTAATGCTTGGTAACCACTCTGAGCAAGCATTATGTATTAAGTAATAGCAGACCATAACATAAAGGGAAACGTAAAACTACTGTAATAGAGGTTGGAAAGGAAAGGGAGGTCCCATTAAAAATCCTTTTCTGGAAGCAGTAGAAACCAGAAATGATAGGTTGTGTTAGAGTGAAAAAACCTGGTTTAGGCTGGAAGAAATTACTGGCAATTCTGTCCTCCAAACCCTTTGGATGCTTCCTCTTTTCTTTTTTTCTGCTTTTCCTCATGGTATCTTATTTCTTAAAATGAACGTGATAAACTTCTCTTCTGTTCTTCAGGGAAGATGCATCTCGCCTCTCCCTGTTGTGTTTCCGACCTGTGTGTTGGGTGCTAAGTTCATTACCAGCAAAATAAAGCAAAATAAAGTTCCCAGGATGTTATCTAAATTTCAGATCTCATGCCAGCTTATCTAGACAGGGTCAGAGAAAAAGAAACCTGTCCTCCTTTACAGCACACTGTGTGATTTGAAGAAGTTGCTTGTGCAACAGCATTTTTCCAAGGAGCTCATTTAAACCAAAAATCCCCAAACCTGAGAGATTAGCTGATTTCTACAATACATAAACAAAAGAATAAAGGAAGACACAGATCTATCTCTGGCCTTGTAAAAGCTTTGGCCATCAATGGGTTAAAGGATATTCAGATTGATAAGATTGCAGAGGTGCTTGTAAGTGGACACATTACAAACATTTAAGGTTGAGGAAGCACAGCAAGCTTTCCAGGCATAACACTTTGGTGGAATACCCATTTAATGAGAACAGTAAACTTCTGCCAATCAAAAAACCTGAGGGGCCTGAAGGTAATCAGTTAACTGAAAGGCTTGTATGTTCCAGGGAATTTAATGGTTTGTGTCTTGATAGTTTGACAAAAATGTTTCACTCAGATGTCTGTAAAATTAAAATACTCTAACAAAGTTTTGCAATTTTTGGCAGTCTTTGGGGAAATGGCATTCCATGCTAGAAAAACAAATGTGAGCTGTTAGTTACCATCCAAATACATATGGGGGGAAATGTTCAAATTAAAACAAGTTAAGATCACAGTATGTTAAAAATAAGAGTCATCAATCACATTAAAAAGAGCAGAACCATTATTTCTGGTGGAGAAGTGTAATCTCAGATATGTGTTACAGAATATTACTCTGCTGGAGTTAGTGGAGTCCTAGGAAGGATTGGAGTGATCCAGGTTTAAACTGAGAGCATTCAGAGGAGTCTTGATTAGAGTGTTCCTCCTTTTCGGTTACAATGTTGGGATCAGGCAACGGAAAAGCACATATAACTTTAAAATGTTGCAAAACAAAGGCAATAATGTTACTTCAAAGCTGGCAGGCAGATGCTACATTGGGCTGTCCCTGTAGATTTGTGCAGCGTGTGCGCTCTGCCACCCAAAGGATGCACGGAGCAAAACCTTGGACAAATGAATTTGGAAACATAATGTGGTTCGAGATAAAATTATGGCCGTTAAACCACCAGTACTTTTTAAGAGTACACACGAAACTCTGAAATGAAGAAGAATGCTTTAAAGATAGGACTGCCATAGCATAAAGCACCAATATAATTTTAAGTAAAATAATGAAGTGTCCTTAAGAAAATAAGGACACTGATTCTCTGGGTGAAATGTGCACCTTCCCATGTGAAATGGTGAAGCATGAAATAGCGGAGCTCGTTTAGGTTAAGCAACTGTTTAGAGAGCAGGATGGACTGCATTTTTGTTTCCCACGCTTAATAACAGAATACGTTTAAGTTACTCTGATAATAATTTAAGAGCATAAATTAGATAACATTATTGTATTCTGGAATAGTAACACTTTTCCATACAGTCTACACCAGGAAGTCACTTGTGTCAGACTTGATTTTTATTTTAATAATGATTCACATTTTTCCTTCTAATTTATTCCTTTGTTTTCATACTAAGTAATAACTGATTCTGATATATTAACAATTCTAAACAGGTATAAAATACTTTTATTGTCTCTACTTTTGCCTGCAAACTTATCCCCTTTATGCTTTAATTCAGTCTTGAAG
>WEIT01012801.1:34016-70913 GCA_013389985.1 Dryoscopus gambensis | reverse complement strand
GAGGGGGGAACCCACTGTCTTGCTCATGGAGTCTGGCAAGAAAACAAAATTGTTTCTGTAGAGGGCTTCCTGTTTTCACCACAAAATGTCCCGAGGAAGGATGAGTGCTCTCCTTTATTGTAGTGCCCCAGGAGCATGTGAGTAGAGAGCAAGGAAGAGATCCTGAAAGGATACAGCAAAGCAGGGAAGGGGAAAGCCATGGCAGGAGCCTGGAGTTGATGGCAAGAGGATCTGTGGAGCTGGCGAGGCAGAATCCAACTGTTTCTCTGAGCTGGTACTTGGAATAAATAAGCATTGAATTTGGAGACTGTTCAGGCCATCTTTTATTTTATCCTATTATGCACGTGGAAGAAAATGGTAAGGTTTTCCTGCTGCCTCTATGCAGTGAGCCCACAGTCAGATTAAGTTTTTATTGAGGTTCTGCCAAAGGACTGTAGCATGAAATAAGCTGTTGCAATCAGTAGTTAACTCCCCTGCATGGATTTAAAATAAAGAAAAGAACGAGTTTGAAAAAGTTAATGGCCAAAGTATTGATGGAATAATTAAACTAGCTAGGAATAGACTTCTACAATTCTGTATTATAGAGGGAAAAGCATTTTTTTCTTGGTCTCAGTATTGTTCAGAATTTTTTTTTTATTTGACACATCAAGAATGTATAGAACCTTTTCACTTAATTTCAAGTAGGCAGCCTTATTATCACTCTACTGAAAATGCTTGAATTTACAGGAGGGCATTAAGTGAACAAGAGAGCTAGTGCTTAAGTAGAAAATATTCAGCTTGGCAGATCTAAAGAACTATTAGGTCATTCATGAGAGGAATAAGTGTTTTCCCTGAATCTTCATTTGGACATAACTTGGAAATATTTGCATCCTCTATACATCACCAGGTTTCAACTGTGCTATCTGGCAAAGACAGGAGATACTTAGTTATATCTCTTTTATGGATAAAGCTGGAAGTGACATAGGCATAATAAAAAGCAAGGAGCAGAACAAATAAATGATTGCTGTTAGTTTAAAATGAGAGTCAAGTTACAAAAAAAGAGATGCTATTTGGATGCTTCAAACGTTTCGAAGCTGATGTTTTAAGTGTATATGAATATTGCATTGTTTTGAAGTTGCAGTTAGTAATGAATTACAATACATTTTCTGCCTATATGCTGGCACAACTAACAAATAATGTATAAAGTGGTGTTGACTTCAACAAGGCCTAGACTTGGATGCTTTCAAAAATTAGACTTTTAACAAATACAGTGTATAGATTAAAATACATTTTTTTTCCTTATAGCCTTTATTGGCTTTTTTTTTTTTGGTAAACCTCCTTTTGAGGGTGCATTTTGCAATTGCCGCTTTTTAAAGTTTGCTACAAGTATCAGACTTATTCAACAAGTTTTCTATACAAAGTTTACTTGGAAAGGAATCTCTCCCTTTGCTACTTCAACTACACAAACCCCATACACTGTATAGATGCTCTGGAGGAACTCCAGGAATGGTTAGTTGTAACTCCTTGTAGCAAAGGTGTGCTTTATGAGCAATGCTTGCACAGGAGCACCAAGCTCTTGCTGGGCAGTGATGTACTTCTTAAATGAAGTACAGGGGACAACAGTGCAGGCTGCAAAATATGCTTGAAAAATAGAAACAGATTTGTTAGCTTTCTGCTATCATGGCTATAATGACAGCAAGTATCAATTAATTTTTGGTTATGTTAGTGAAAACTAGTCCTGTAACTTAGAGCATAACCAAGCTCTATGGATCTCCCGAGACCTGCTCTTTTTTAGAGGTATGATCTGTCCTGTATTCCTCATACCTCATCTGAAAACCTTTATGATGTTTGCTATGGAGTGCAAGTGGTCCTAGAAGTGTCTAATACCGGTTTCCTCTGAAGAGCCAGAGGCAAACTTCTGGATTTTTCCTTCAGTACAGCGTTACTTTGGTAGATTTCCATCTGTTTGTTAACTGGCACATGGTACCATCTGAAACATTCCTTTTGTCATAAAATGCACAGCTGTGATTAAAAGCTCTGTGCTGGAGGAGTAAAAATATTTCACTTTCCTGCATAATACTAGGAAATAGAAGATTTATGTATTTCCTTTCCACTGTCTGCTTTTTGGAACTTTATTCTTATCTCTTTATCTTCTTACTTTAGTGTGATTAAACTTCTTAGATGCAACAGTGCATACCAGTACCTTTTTCCTTCTTCACTCTCTCACACTCTGCTTTTGAGAGCTGTTTTGCTTGGTGTTTTTCTTGCAGCACACTAGATATTGTAATGCTGTGCTTTGAATAATCAAAAATTATTGTTTCTTCAAGCTATTACAAGGCTAAACTTGTATTCCAAGCTTTGTATGTATACCTAGCTTGAAGGAAGCAGGTTGTTTTATGGAATTATTTATTTATTCATCAATTACTAGTTATTTATGTCATTCCAGCAGGTGGATTTAAGGACAATATCATTGTTTGATACATATAGAGCTGAAGAGAAGTCTTTGCTTCAGAGAACTTAACTTTTAGGGTCCCCATAATATCTATCTGCAAGGTACGCATTCTTATTCTAGCTTCTAATTCTGTAAATTTTGCATTTGTTTTCTCATATATAAAGCACTGTTTTGGAAACAGGTCCCGTATGCACAGGCTAGCTGTATCAGAGTTACACTGCATTGTGATTTATTTTTTTTTCCTAGTTACTTGAAACCGCTCACTTCATTTTAATTTCCATCAATTCTAAATTTTCTCTTTCCCTTGAGCACACTTTTTCCATATTTTTCGTTCAAAGTACTATTAATACTTTCTGATTATTCGGCAGAAAACTAAAAATGTCTCTTGAGCTACTCAGCCTGATTTAATTGGTATTGGTGTATGGCAAGCTAAATTCAGATCTCCATTTATCAAACCCCAAGTCTCTCCTCCCCTCTAAAAGTGAGCTGTGCTCAGGTGAAAAAAAATCACGAGACAAAAAGTCTGTTTGAGACTGTGCATAAAACATTTTCTAACATTCACAAGGTCACTGCAGTGCAGGAATTAAAGGAAAGTTGGTGCTTGTATCTTTGCTCCCCCCCACTTCAGTGCTTCTCTAAGTCCCCAGACTCTTATTCCTGACAGCTTTCCAGGTTTCTCCGAATTGGTTTGAAGTCATATTTTTACTTTGTTCTTTGTTTCTCTACTTTTTACTTACGTGGGTACAAAGAAAAAAAGGGTGGGGGAGTGCATAAGAATATAAAATATCCTTTTTTTTGTGTATCAAAGACAAGTAGTGTATTCAGAGGGTCAAAGTTCCTCTTTTTCCTGAAGCATTTCAATTCCTAGACCCCTTGGGGGATGTGCAGTTGAGTAACCATCACCTTAAAACGTTTGTTTTCTGTTGACATTTAACATGCTTTCCCAGTTACCTTTGAACATCCCCTCGCCTTCTTCCAAACTCTCTAAATTCTACCTGATAAGCTTTTCTTACTTTGAGCTTCTCAAAATTCAGGACAGTTGAATCATTTAATTTAAATTCATTTGCATGCTTAAATAAAAGATCTGCTATGCATATTTGTCCTGATTTTGGCTAAATGTCAATCGCTTAATTGGTCACAGTTTCAGAACTTGGACATTTTTATTTTAATTTTATGCTGTTACCACCCCACATACTGCTGGGTCTCTTGGTTTATTTTTCTCAGAGTGAATAGAAGAGGGAAAAGGCCCTCAGATCAAAGCCTAAGAGAATTAGGATTGTCCAGCCTGGAGAAGAGACGGCTGTGGGGTGACCTAATTGCAGCCTTCTTGTAGCTGAAGGAGCTTACAAGGAAGATGGGAGAAGACTATTTAGGGCACGTAGTGACAGGACAAGGTGGAATGGCTTCAAACTAAAGAGATTAGGTTTAGATTAGATGTTCTATTCTAGGAGGGTTGTGAGGCACTGGCACAGGTTGTCCAGAGAAGCAGTGGCTGGCCCATCTCTGGAAGAGTTCAAGGCTGCGTTGGATGGGGCTCTGAGCAGCCTGGTCTAGTGGAAGGTGTCCCTGCCCGCAGCAGGGGGGTTGGGACTAGATGATCTTGAAAGGTTCCTTCCAACCCAGGCCATTCTAGGATGCTATAAAAAAGTAATTCCACTGTGATCTTCTCAGTTGTATACCTGTGCAGGTCACCATTAAAATGGCGCAATAGTGTAGGAGAAAGGTCAAGTTTGGGTAAGCCTTTTAGTCATATGCAGTTATATGGAGTATAGAGCTGTCTGTTAAGGATGCTGAATGCCACCATGGCTTCACCAAAAATACATGTTTTCAATTTTTGATACAATTTTTTTTTGGGTGACTAAATATTTGGAAAGCATCCCATTTATTTCGGGGTGTGAAAGTGTTATTTGCACACTGCTAAACTGCTTCATTCGAAGTTTGTAAGATCAAAAATGCTGACATAAATAACGGAGAAGTCAAACTAATGCCTAACAGGTTGAGTCCAGGAGGAAGAAACAAATGAGAAACAATCTTTCTAGCAAAATCTCATGAGCAGAACCCCTGGAGTGGGTTGGGGGAAAATTTCCAGTTTCCACTTATGCTGTTTATTTATAAATGGGAATGTGGTGTATGTTTCTCTCTGAAAATTTCAGTCCTGGCTGTTGTTTATGTAGTGAAGACTTTGATAGCAGGAAGAGGGAGACACAGGAGCAGCACTACTGCACATTTAAACAATCTACCTTGTGAATAATGCTTAGTTATGGCAAAGACACACCAGGATTGAAAAAAAAAAACCAAACCCTTACAATGCCTGTATATACAATAGAAGGAAGATAGAAAATACAAAAAGGATAGATTACAAAATACAAAAAGAAATGATTCCTGGTATAATTAGTCTGCACTGAATTTGAGCAAAAGGTGAATCAGGCCCTGAGCTTGGAGATCAACATGCTGCTCAGATTTCTGGGAGATCATGGAAAATAACTGAAATGATTACTAGGGCAATATGCAGACCTGAAGGTAATTCTTAAGAGCTTCATTTCATTAAGCCCATTTGTAGGAAGATTCTGGTATGGGAACAGTGTCTTGAACTGAGTTACACAAATCAGAGATTTGTCCCAGTAACTGGTGTTTTGGTTAAAGTCACAGGATTGGGGATGCGTGGGTGAGCTTAGCTGATGGCAACACTTTCTCACTCACATGCTGTGCTTGGTCTGTACGCCCAAGATGGGTCTGCTCTACAGACGCCGTATGGGATTCTGTACTGTCAGGCTTGAGTAGGACAGGTACATCCCCCTCCAGTAAAATGCTACTGAGGTGCTCAGGGACTGACTCCAATGGACAAGAAGAAGAGGAGATTTGACTAAAGGTTATAATTTCTGACTGTGATCCCTATGCCTGATACAAACAGTATTCCGGGTAACTTGAGGATGCTGATGGGGAGGAATAGCTGTACCAAGGTATGCTTTATCAGCAGCTTTGAAAATGCCAACACCACCAAAATTGCACCTATTTGCCTTTTTAGGTACTTAAGCATGGTTTAGAAAACCATTGCATCACATATGTGTGCTTTGTACAGCAGTTGTGAGTATTCCTCCATAGGTCAGAGACTCTCTTGAATAGAGCATCTTACAGAGAAAGCATTATGTCATTTGAAGATCTAATTTGGGGATCTGTGGTACTACTGGCTGGGGCTAGTGGGTGGTGGGAGCGGAGTTCAGTAAGAGGTGGTGTTAAGTCATCAAGTTATTAGTCATAATTCCTAAGACAGTAAAAGTTACAAGTCCTAATTCTAAAGATAGTAAAAGAACAAAAAAACCCCCAACATTTAGGTCAATGGATAGAATTCTGTTCATATCAGAGTAGAAAACCTAATTAACTGAGTGTTTTATGTCATTTGCTAACATCATCATACAGACTCTGCTCCATTGTACATCTGCTTTGTCAGTGCCAAGGGAATACTCAGGACTCAGCTGATCTCCATCTCTGGAGTGCTCCTATGCAGTAATCTTCCATGTTACTTTTAATTAATATTAAAGACAATCATTAAAGAGTTCTTTCCTCTTAAATCCTTCGACTTGCAGGCTAAGACATCCTGACTGACACCTCTAGCCTTTGCCTATCTGCTCCCTTTCAGGGCAGTGAGGAGGAGAGGCACTTGCCAGTGCCTGGGGCAGAGTGTGTGGGAGAGGCTGAATTTCTAAGGGTCTGTTCTCTGCTGCTGCCTCCTGCTTTTGGGTACCTGATCTCCAAAGGAGTCCCTGTCCACAGCCTCATTTGGATCTAGAAACAATATAATAAAAGCCTGATATGCTTTAAAAAAGTTCAATTATGTAGGGAGAGCCAGTCCTTGCTGCCTACAGGCTCGATATTGACTCTAAATACAGCCCCAAGCAAGTGAAACACTGCTCATAAATAGCCTCAGGAAGCACTGACCTCAAAACACACCTGCACAACACAATCCTTCTCCTGGTTACTTTCTATTCTGAAGGCCAGTACCTCAGTGTTGCCTTATATCAGTGATATATGACTGCTTTCTATTGCCTTGTTTTCAGCCATTTTACTCCTTTATGGTACAGTGCTATCTGTTCCATGCCCATCAATTCTTACATTACAAAACAAACAAGGGCATGCAACGTCCTGCTGATCCTGGGCTATTTCATTACTGCGTATGCACATCAGCTGTGCTCGCTGCCGTGCTAGAGTTCAGAGTTTACAGTAAAATTCTTCATAAAAAGAACAGACAAAAAGAGCAGAAAGATCTGGGTTTGTTTAAAGTAGCTTGAATAAGCTTGCCCTCTCAGTAGCAACCCCACCTTGGCTTTGTCTGTGACTTGATGCTTGCACTGATACTGAATTAACAATATTAATTTTCTTACTGCAGGCAAGGTCATAATGATCAAGTGACTTTAATAAGTTTAAAGTCCTGGGTACACTGACTCCTCATGCCTAATTTTTATTCTAGGCAATTTCTTCTAGACATCAAATACTCGTGAAAAATCAATAGTCAAACTCTCACTGTAGATGATTTGGTATTTTTAGGAATATAGATGAATCTGTTAAGTGTATTTTAAATACTTTTCTAAAGAAGTTACTGGGGCATCACTCACTCCCCAGTTCACAATTATTGATATAGCTATGGTTGAGGACAACATTTTAGTTTTAGGGCCAAAAAAATTTTAAAGAGTGAAAGGACTAGTAAAAAATGTGGAGATACTCTCAATGCACAATCTTCTCTGGCAACATGAAATAAAGTTATATCTCTATTAATACAGAAACTCACTGCACTTGAAGGGACCTGCGATACAACACCTGGCTTGTTTGTTGGGCTCATCAGTTTTTGAGAATGCCCAGTAATGTCTGCAGCAAAAATGGCTTGCAGATATGGCTCCATTCATGAACTTTGTCCTGAGAGTAAGACTGATTAGAGACCTCATTTTACTGATTAAATAAAGCTTAAATATTTAAATTGCTCCTCTCTTGCAGATAATCCAATCAATCCAGATATTTAATTTAATATGTGTGTTTTTACTATAATTTCATTACAAGCAAAAATTTATGTTTTGAAAAGTTAGAAAAGGAGGCAGCTCTTCCCAAAGGGTCCAATTCATTTTCAGGTACTATTTTACAAATATTATTGTTAAGGGGGTTGACACATGTGCGATCTGTCACAGGCCAAGTGGGATGTATATTTGTTTCTGATACTATAGTCATATAGGTGGTTCTGCTCTGTCAAAACTGTATGGTAAAATTACATCTTAATTTAACTTCTTGGAGCTGGTTTGCCTGCTTACACTTAGAGTATTTTATAGGGTGTAAGTATCTGAGAAGTTTAAGAAAGATGTATTATAAACTTATCTAAAATAGCTGTGGGCATAGTGATGTAAGACAAGGAAGGAAGTGCAAAAGAATCAGTGAGTGACGAGTAGAGAAGAATGTTTCCATCCATTCAAGTGAATTGTCATTGCATTCCTTCTTCACTCCCTATTCATCAGGCACAAAAAAGGGCAAAAGGTAATGGAAAAAAAAAGGCAGGAAAGAGTTAAAACACTGCTTTGCTGTGCTGTAATTGATTCAGCTGTATCATCCATCTTCTATGGCTAACTTGTTATCACTGTGGTAAATACATGAAGGTGGCTCGCAAAGAAGAAACTATTGTTTCTGCATGGAAAAGAGTTACGGGCCAAATGGGCAAGTAAGGAATGGGCATCATTTAATATATTGACACAGTGGACAGTGCAATAGGAGAGAGCAAATATGCTGAGTTAGGAAAAGTATTTGAAAACGAGAATAACTTTTGAACTTTATATACCTGGAAAAGGGGAGCAATGGTGTGAATTTAAGTTGAGTGGCGCTTAAAACAGCTGGGACTGGGAAAACAGCACAGGGGAAACTGCAGTTAATTTGAATTCTATGGAGATAAGTTAAAAGAAGGTTAGAGTTGTATCCAGAGAGTTTTGACAGTAAAAATGTGAGTTTTAGATATATACCAAATATGGTCATATTGTGGATGCCTGAGGGGAGTGGGTCAGGGATATCAAAAGTCCTTGCACTGAGATGGCAGGAAAGGCAGTGAAGTTATCAGAAATGAGAGGGTATATACAGTAGATGGAGTGTGAGAGGAAAGATAAATATTTCAAATAAGACCAGACTGGTTATATTGACAGTGAAGTGCCAACAAGATTTTGTTTGCGAGACAGCTGAAATGCAGAACAGGAGAAAGTAATCGGAAAAGTAATTCTTCAAGTGGTCACCTATAAAGAGGGTGGCATATAAAGAATGCAGGAAGGTAAGTATGAGGTGCCTTAGACTAACACTTTGCGATACTGTTTGAAGTTACCCTTTCAGTCTCTGGGTTTTTAACTTCTGTCCAAGAGTGAAAATCTTCTCATGGTTTGTGTTCACTATGAGCCAACATGGTCAAAACTAATCACTGAACTAAATATACATGCAGATCAAAGACCGCAGATAGTGTACACTCAGTAGTGTGTAAACTATAATGCTAATAACAAGATACACATATTAGGGACGTTTTCCCCGCTTATGTCACAAGCCCCAAGAAAATTAAACTGCTCCTAAAAGCCACCAGGCACAGAATTGGATTGGTATTCAGAGAAGGAGGTGCTTTGAAGAAATCACATAGTTCAGCAAGGTTTTATCTAGATTCTTGCTGAAATAAGTTTAATTCCAAATCACAGTTCATCCCTGTGGTATAGAGCATGATTTCTTTTTCTGAGGTTGGTGACACTTACTCCCTTGTAGTATATATTTTGCTTGCAGTCTTTAAACTTCCTTAATTTGTCACAGATTTTGCCATTATACTGCAATACTGACTACATTTCCTCATAAAATGCATGAACCATTTAATTATTTTCCGAGGTGGTGGTGAAACTAAATGGGTTAACATATTGTACTTTAGCTGGGTGACTGGACCTCAAAAAGAGCCTCAACTAGTCTCACCAATTGGTTTGGTTAGACAAGCATGAAGCCATTGACTTAATCAAGAAATTATCTAAATGCACAGATGTGTGGGTTTCTTTTAGGGTTTTTTTTCAGATTTTTTTCGTGCTAGTATTATAGTATTTAAGACACTGTGAATTCATACAACTTCAGGGAGAAAGCATAAAACCTTTCCTGCTAAAAAACCTGATGATCTCTTATGTTTGAAGCTGTAAGTCTGCTGGTGGTCACTGCAGGTTGCTTCACGAAGTGTAACTCAACACTCTACAATAATGAATCCACCCTAATTGGAACTTGGTGGTCCTTGATGGGGAAAAATGGGTGTAGTGTATGCTTTAGTTCTTACTTCTGACCTTTTGGGCTCCTTGCAGATGGTGAGAATTGAAGTATTGTTGTAATGTTTTTCAGTACAGCTTCTGTAAATTAATCTGATGTTCAAAACTAAAGCACTTGTCCTGGTAAGCCATAGTTTTCAAAATAACATCTTGCAGCTGTTTTTGATGATGTTGCCTAGACTGGAAGCAGAGATGTGTGATGTTTTTGGCTGGGGTAGAGTTATTCTTCTTTGCAGTGGCTGGTATGGGGCTGTGTTTTGGGTTTGTGCTGAACAGAGTTGATAACATAGAGATGTTTTTGTTATTGCTGAGCAGGGCTTGCACAGAGCCAAGGCCTTTTTTGCTTTTCCTTCTGCCATGCTGGGGAGGAGACTGGGGGTGCCTGGGAGGTTGGGAGGAGACACAGCCAGGACAGGTGATCCAAACTTAACACAGGGATATTCCAGACCATATGGCATCGTGCTCAGCGTATGAACTGGGGAGAAGAAGGAGGAAGAGGGGGTATATTTGGAGTGATGTTTTTTGTCTTCCCAAGTTACCGTTACCTGTGATGGGGCCCTGCTCTCCTGGAGATGGCTGAACACTGGCCTGCCATGAGAAGCAGTGAATTAATTCTTTGTTTTGTTTTGCTTGTGTGCTCGGCTTTTGATTCCCTATTTAACTGTTTTCATCTCAGTCCATGAGTTCTCTGGCTTTACCCTTCCAGTTCTCTCCCTGATCCTGCTTGTGGGGAGTGAGCAAGTGGCTGTGTGGGGCTTGGCTGCTGCCTGGGGTTACAGATGACAAACACTATACACCTTGAAACTAAATTATTTGTGGAATGTCTGGCATAAAGAATACAAGAAGTTAGCTAAAAAGAACTTAACGTGTTAAAGAAAAGTATTTTTTGCAAAGTAAATTCTAGCAGTTCTTCTGAGCTTGAATCAACCCCCAAGCATTTAACATCTGCAGCACACTGGGCACCAACTGACCCGATCCACTCCCCGGTGGTCCGATGGCTAGCTCCGGGACCCCGGAGAGGTGGATGGTCAAGAACAAAGGTAAAAGAAGAAAAGCGCTTTTTCCCCCTCGGAATGAAATCCTCAGGTGTTTATTGGAATATATCCAGGAAGGAAAAGAGACCAAGCACCCCACTGAGGGGTCTTTTGAATCTCGTGGGAGGAAAGGAAGGGGAAAGGATCATAACCAATGGAATACAGCTGATGTAGGGGGACAGGGGCAGAATTTCCAGGTGAGGTGTAGGATTTCCAGAGGTACAATCACCACCATGTGGGAAGGGGAGTGAAAAGGGACATGTCATAACTTGTACAAACAGAACATGACCCAGTGCAATATATATCAATAACCTAACTACGTTAGTGCAGTGCAGCATGCAGTAAATTGTTTCTCCCCTTTACATTCTGTTGATCTTCCCAAAGCACAGTACAAAACATTGATAAGTTAAAAATGAGCCCATGTCCTAAACAGAAAGTAAAAAAGGGAAGAAAGTAATGCCTCAGGTTATATGAAGAGAAACACGAAACGCCTGACCAACAAGCTAAGAACTGGAAAAATTGTTTGAAGCATAGGAAGAACAATAGAGGAGATATCAAAAAGGTGGGGAATGCACGTAGAAACTTAAGTTTGTGTACCACTGAAATTGATACTTTATTTGGATGCCTACTATTTTGGTTTTTCTTGGCCAAAAGTAAAGTGGTTCTGGCCAGGGTCTTGGCTTTTTACATGTTAGAGGTCAGAAAAGATATATTGAATATAATTTAGGATCTTCATTTGTCTTAAACTCAATTT
This sequence comes from Dryoscopus gambensis, assembly GCA_013389985.1. NCBI lineage: Eukaryota > Metazoa > Chordata > Aves > Passeriformes > Malaconotidae > Dryoscopus > Dryoscopus gambensis. The sequence goes on along the minus strand of WEIT01012801.1, from coordinate 59,399 downwards.
TCATTATTATCTTCTTCCAAAAGGTTTTTATCAACTTTACTGTATTTTAAACATTGCAACAATACGATGAATGGGGCTTTAAATGAAAAATTTGTGATGATGGTATGTAACATAATAAATCTTGTTTTGTAAGTTTATGCTTAGAGGGTTATATCGATGCAAGTTGCTATACAAGCACTAACCTTTGAAAGAATTGTCAGGTTATTTTAATTATCTCACAGGTATCCTAGGAACAAAATAATTTCTCTATCATAGATAAAAAAAGTTCTCTATTTATGTGAGGTTTCTTCAGAGTTTTTCACATAGAAGAGGGAGAACTCTTCACAAAAAGCACTTTGTTGCATCATCCGTGAAACTGACTGATCAAGTTTTGTCTCTGAAAATAGCGAGAAAGCTGAAGATACCATATAAATAGGTTTTGGGCGGTGTTGGTTTTCTGAAAGATGTTATGGTGGTCCACAAAATTCCATAGCTAAGTAGGACTGAATATTTGCATTGAGACTGGGACAGAGTATTTTCCAAAGCCAAACTTTAAGAATGAAAGAAAAGAAGTGATAATTAGATTCTAAAGATTGCATACTAAACCAAAACTTTTTCTCAGACAATGCTAAGATGTGTCTATTTGTTATACAATATTATCTTCCTTATTGATTTTAATTGTTTTGGCAGCATGTGGATCCAAACTGTAATCAGATACTGGCCACATCATTTTTTCATTGTTACTAAAAGGATATATGTGAATGTGTTTGGTAATTTTGCAGTGTTTAAAATCCAGATTTCATACTGTCATGGGAAGCGTCATGCTTTTGCTTTATAACCAGACAGTGTATGTTTTCAATAAAAACTTATTTAGCAAAGTACAACATATTCATCCTTGATATTTAAGCAAATTCACATTGCAGAATGATTAATTGCATTCAGCCTTTTCATCCACTTCTAATTTTTCAGGGGACATAATTGGATGCAAATTGGCCAGTGTTAATCATTAGATATCACTAATTAAAAACAGAAGCTGTAGGTAATGGTATGATTATTGGTAGAAATAAATGAAGCAGATCAGGTAACACTTTTCTTCAGGGACTCATGACTTGTGCCTGAGCCTCATTAAATTCCAACATGTGAAGGTGCCCTGCTGGTAGAGGCTGCAGGAGAGCTGTATTTATAAATAACTTAAAAGTAACATAGGAGGGCAGTGCCTGAAAAAGGAGGTGTGGAACATTTTTGCGGCTCAAGGACTTAGCAGTTTAATGAATTAGAAACTTTAAAAAAGCAATTTAATTAGGTGAAAACTGGTTTTGCATAACAAAAAGCCAGTTGAAAGAGAAACTAAGGGCATTTATTTCCCGTCAGTGTTTCTGAAGCATACTGAAATGCCATGTTCTGAAAATTCAGTGGGTATTTTTTGTATCCAAAGAATTAATTTCATACTTTGCCTTTTAAAACTGTCTGTGATGTTAGATGACCTGTATACTGACTGAAGTGGAGGCTTGCTGAAAAAACTGTGATCACCCATTCAAATCGATAACAGTGTTTTGTGCGGGGATTCAGATGAGATAATTTCCTCATGAAGAATCTTGTGACTTAGCTTTTAAATTACTTTTAAAATACACTGATGACCAATGAACCCTTTCATTCCAGTGCTTTTGGTTTTTTTTCCATCATAATCAGCAAAGTTCATCAGGAATAAAAAGTAGAAATAACTCCCTTTAAGGGATTCATACAGTGATGGAAAACACCACTTACACGATTTGAAATACTGATACCAAATAAAAGATACAAATATTAGGTACTGCACGCTGTTCAGTCTTACGGACAGAATTAGTGATTTTTGGGGAGGAAAAAGAGCCAGTAATGAAAACATTTTAATTTTCATGATTCCTTCCAGTTCCCCAGTGATGCGCTGTTTAGCAGTGATGTATGCAGTGACTGGCAGCTGTTTTCTGAATGCATGACTTCTGTCCAGCAGCTTTGCTCTGGCACTGGTCTTTTCTGTCTGCCAGCTGGAGTAAAGGACCTGCACAGATGGCAATGCCCCAGCTCTTTGCAGGCAGAGACTGAGGTTGGAGCTGTAACCACCAGAATTAGGACCTAAGCTTAGCGCTGTGCATACCACAATTTTGCATGTGCATCACATTTCATCTTTTTGATAATGGCCGCTCTTATATACACTTAGAGTTGCAACTGCTACTGTGAAATAAACATTGTATCGCCACTCATTCATAAACATAAATGATGGCTTCAGCATAAAAAGTTATATTGAAAATATGGTTTAAATTTGATTGTTACTCTTTTAATGGCATAAATTTTATTATATCCAGTGACTTTAATAGCTACCCAAATAACTTTATTTTTCAGGGCTACATTCTTGTGTCGGAAAGAAGTATTTTATATTGCAGGACACTCAACAGATTTGAACAAACACTGGGTTAGTTCCAGAAGTACCAAAGCCAAAAAGAATATAAAATGTAAGTAGTTTCTAGGACTACTATCAAACCACAAAAGGATGTTTTTACACTGCATAACTTCTGGATTCAAAAAATAGATCCTTTCAGAAATACATCTCTCTGCATACTACCACATCTGATTTCAAAACAGTCAGATTGTTTCATAATGGAAGTCCAATTAAGCTTAGAGTAGCCTTGCTTCTAATGCATGAAGTTCATCAAAAGTGAATTAAATTTTACTAAACTGTATGGATAGGTATTTTTTTATGAATGTGAAGCCTACTGAATACATCATCAAGTATTTTTAAGAGGTAATACTGTCCTCTGAAATAGTTAGTAGAGCAGATAGACTGAAAATTCTATTTTGAATTTGAATGTCAATTGTAAATCCAAAGTCTAAATCTTCTTGTAAAAAAGGATGGTCTGAAAGGAAGAGTATGTATTCAGTGGGGCACTAACAGAAAAAATGGAAAGTATGTATGAATAGATGTATCAGATGAGTGAGGGATAAGACACTTGCCTACTGAAATATTGTTAATTAAGTGCTGTTATTTCAATTGCATCTTCCACCTGAGTTTTTATGGTTACGAGAAATACAGCATTATTTATTGGCATCTATCTTGAGAATGATCTGGGAGTTACCCTGGATCACAAGTTAGTACAAACCAAGAGTCTCATGCGAGCATTTGGAAGGGTTATGCCTAGGTAAGGTTTTAGCTGCATGGGGATGATATCCTCTTTTGGCCTCAGCTCTGAGCAAGAGATGGACCGATTAGGGAGAGATGAGTAAAATGAGAAAAAATGAGCAGAAGTTGGGAAAATATCACTAGTCTAGAAAGATTTGTAAAAGAAGAGAGAACAGTTGAAGGTCTTTCTTAAGGTGCTTACAGGGTTGTGATAAAGAAACAGTAGATGACATAGGCACTATGGATTAGAAAACTGATAAAGCAGTTGACTTGCACCTCACAAGGATGTTTAGATGACAGCAAAACCCTTTTTCAAAATAGACTGTTCTGCACTGGAGATCTTTTTGAGCAGGTTGCACCTTTAAGGGATGACACAGCTATTACTGAATCTGTTTTAAGGCAAGGGACTAGATTAGGTCAGACTGTGACAGTGTAGCTATTGATAGTATTTATGACACTGAGAAGTAGTTCAGAAAAATGACTGTACAGCACAGAATCTGTGTAGAACATATTAAAAAGCGGGTACACAAATACGCTCTATGAACTAGGAAATTTAAAAATGGGGGAAGCCAAGAGTCATTGATGTTCAGAATATAGTACAGTATTAATTCTCTTGTAATAAGAAGATACAGAGTCCACTCGCCGACAAAAAAAAGCCCATCTTTGAAATAGATAACTTATTTCTAATTTGATTTTTGGAAGTCTACTTAACACTTTAAAATAATTTCTCTATAAAGGCATACATTTTTAATTAACATATAGAATATGTAATTTTAAAAAGTATGCTAAAATTCCAAGCTCTGCATGGGCCAACCAACCAGTGCCATAGTGAAAAATATGATTTTACGTTACATTTATTAGCATTTCCAGTTCATTCCTTCTATATATGTGTAAAAAACTGTACTGGTGTAGATGAGGCACTTGGTGATATGGTTTAGTGGTGAACATGGTGGTGCTGTGTTGATGGTTGGACTTGAGGATCTTAGAGGTCTTTTCCAACCTTAATGATTCTACAATCCCATGATATTAATCTTGCAAATGTATAAGCTACGAGATGTTAGTTGATTCCTACTACTGTGATATTTATCTAATACATCTTTATACTAAATCCATTACAATTCCAGACCCTCATGCTCTTGAGGTATCTTGGGGGTCCAGGGTATGACTGCAGGCTTGGGGTAGCATGGGGTGTGTGAATGGAGTGGTCACAGCAGGGGTTTGTGTGAGATGGTGGTCTGCCACCCCAGTAAAGCTGTTTCTCCTGCCTGGGCTTGCTGCTTCCAGGGGTGTGTGGAGGGAAGAGTGGCACCTTGGTGGTGTGCACTCTGCCTTGGGGAGAAAGTGGCCAGACTGTGTGGAAGGATATCTGCCAGAGTTACCATTTTAGAAACACAGATATACTATGTTTGGTATGTTTGTATCAAACTGTGGGGGACACCTTGCTGGCAGATGCCTCTGTTTCTTACCCAGATGTACTCTTGGCAGCTTCTGCTTTTTGTACTTTTGTAGTTGCCTTTAGATGTTCTGGGATGAAGAGCTGACAAATAGTCCTTCGAACCAGACTGTGTGTGCTGTCTTGTATCAAAGAACATCTGACCCAGGCACAAGCATATTTTCCTTTCTGAGACTTCACAAGGAGAAAGAAAATTTACTTCACATTTTGCTCTGAGATGAGTCCCATCAATCAGGAGTGTTGTAGTAACCCAGAGGATGGATCCTCTGCCTGCCTTAGCTTGTTCCAGTGGAGAAAGGCTCTGGGCTCTCATTCCAGGGTTGATCACTCTAAGGGGTCTATCCCCCAAGTTCAACCATTCGGAACAGCTCAACATTCAGGGACAACTATGCCAAGTGACACTGGAGTGGCACTACCTACTCTAAGCCATAGTGGACACACCTTCCAATATTTTTCACTTTCAGTACAGAGCGAGTGCTGATGCAAATGCTGTGCAAATGGCAACCGTGACTTGATGTTCTTCTTTGCACTGGGTTTCACCCAGCTGTCTTTCCCCCATGCTGCTGTGTAAATGAGCAACTTAGAGTTCTTTTAGCCTGCCATAGTGAATAGACACGTGTCAGAGACTGAAAATATTTTGTGCCTCAAATATTGATATAAAGTTTTAAAGAAGCTACAACCACTGAAACCTCCTTGAAGAACTTTGGACTGTAAGTCAAACTGCTGATTAGATAAAAGGAAACCTATTGTTCAGTCACCTCAGGCTGAGGGAAAGGTGTGCATCCACAAAAGGCCAAAGCCTCCAGCTGCCATCCCAGCTGAGTTTGGGGTGGCGGGGGAGAGCACAGCTCACAGAAGCCAGGTTTACACAGACTTGCCCCGAGTCCTCCCTCTCCAAGGAGGGAGGAGGAGGTTTTGGGTGCATGGTGTAACCTCTGGTGAGAGGCAATAAACACCCATCCTCCAATTACACAAACTGGCCCAGCTGTGGAACCCCCAACCCCACAGGGCGCATCCACGGGACATTCACGAGAAAGGCTTTGCCCCACAGGACGTGGTGCAACAGACCCAGAGTCTGCTGTAAGAGACTGCCCCCTCCTCCAGGGATGACATGCCTGGGCATGCCTGCCTAGCCTGAGCACATATACCCGTCGGATTCTATGCTTTTTGGGGGGGCTTTCACCACCACGACCAGCTGGAGAGGATCGATGGAACATCGTTGGTGATCCACGGATGGTGATATTTTCCTTATTCTGTCCCTGTCACTCTCTTTCTGTCTCCCCCCCACCTATTTTCTACTTCTTTCTTTCTTTCTTTCTTTCCTTCTTTCTTTCTCTCTCTCTCTCTCTCTCTCTCTCATATCTACCATACAATAAAACCCATATTATTGTCACTGGCATATGGTCTTGTTTGCACCTTAATTCGGGCAGAGGAATTTCTAAAGAACCTTAATAATAGTAATAATTGGATCCTAACAACATGTTACAGCAATGTAAAAGATGTGTAGAGCATGATCTGACCATGAGGCCTGCTAGTAGATTTTGCCCCAGAAAATACGTCAAAGTAGCAAGGAACCATTAATACACAAAAGAGCAGAAAACTCTATCCTCTTTGTTCCTCCCAGCAAACCTGTCTGTTGAACCCTGCCCATAAGCAGACTTCTGTGCCTATGAAGAAAACCAGTTTCTAATTTTCATTACCAGTTAAAGACGGTAAGTAAAAATGTAGTGTTGAAGTGAATACCGATGAGTTCTTCAACATGCAAACTCAATACTGTCAATGCGACAAAACATTTTTGGTGTAAACAAAGCTGTAAGTGTGTTTTATATCTACATGGTCAGTGTAACAGCTGCCACTTTTCAGGTGACAGTCTAGAGCTAAACAGACTAATGAGTCAATCCATCATTATCAGAAATCAATGGAAAGGCTTCCATTGGCTTAGTGAATAACTTCATCAGCTGTCATCGTAGCGAATGCTCTTGACCTGTGCATTCAGAAGAGCAAAATAATGAGCACATTCTGCGGTTGCCATTGGCCCCCTCAAGCACATCTGGGCCGTTCCCATTGTACAAAAGACTTACCAAGTGGAGAATGTAGATTCAGGGTACCTCTCTGAAACACAGCCAGTCTGCACATACCAAGCTGGGAAAGCCAAGTAGTGGTTCCTTTTGTTGAGAGATCACCAAAAAGGTAGACAAAGTCATGTCTTTGTTTTTTCCAAGCAGGAACTTGGGTAAATGCCATGCTGATTGTATGAGGTTTCATAAACCTATTTTGCCTGCAGTTGTTCTGGATTGCATAGCGCTGCTGAACGAGCACTAGAGTCACCCAATTCATGTTTCAGATCTCTGTTGCTTCTATGACATATGATTCTCTCCAATAAAAAAAATAATATCCATTAATTAATATTTATTTTTATTAGATAATAATCCTACATTGTTTTTCTGTAACTGTGAAGAACATTATTCTGGCTTTTATGGGTGATGACCGGTATTCCCTAAAGCTTATTTGAAGTGGTTTTCTACAATGGACTGCCAGTTTCATGTTTTCTGTGCCTTAGCTCTGCATAAAGCAGTATTCTCTTTCTCAAAGGCCAGAAGCTTGTATCATCCTGAGTGCTCAGCATGTTCGAGTTTTTCTGAAGAAAACTGCAGTGGCACTGTTCATGGCATGAAGCACTTAACACTGCTTGGATGTGATGCATGGCTTTATGCACTCTGTCATTCCTGCATAAAAATCATTAGGATATGTTACTATGTCAGCACCTAAGAGTTGATGCATTTTGTTCAGTAGCAGGTCTGATTGAATTTTTCATGCGCTCAACAGAGACTTTATTTACATTTTATGAATTGTTAGAAGAAGAATTCAGTTTTTTGAACTCATATGATTAATGCCTCAGTCTCAGAATTTCAAATATGTTAGACACAAGAGGGGAAAGAAAGGTGGTGCCAGTCTTACATCAAACATAATTTTTTCTTCTTCTCCTTCTACTTTCATCAGGAATCATCTTTTTCACAATCTGCACTGACTTTTTCTGACATTGCCGTGGCTCAAGTCAAAAGAGCACTAAAGCCCTGAAGTAGCCAGGAGCTGAGATCCTGCTATGTAAATCCTGCAGGTCCTACTTTCAGCTGGCTCTCTGCATTATTCCTCTCTCCACCTAAACCAAGTAGAGAGAGAGAGAAAGAAGGGAGTAGGGTTCTTTCCAGATTCTTGTTTTTCACATATTTGTAGTTGTATAATGTGACCGGTACGAATGTGTCGATGGAGTTAAACCTGAAAACATATATTAAAAGAGGAAAAAATGTGGGGCAATAGAATGTAAGTATCAAAATACATCTTGCTGTAAATGCAGCTAACATTTCAATGTTAATAATCTACCACATAACTTGAACTGATGCAAAATGACAGATTACTGATGAATAAGTTAAAATCATGTTAAGTTTAAAGGCTGGGATCTTTTGATAAATTTTTTTTCTGCAAATGATAATCAATATTGCACAATCTATAGCCCTTCCAATTTTGTGAAAATGTCATGCTTTTGAGGTGAAATAGTGGTGATTTCGTTGCTTTATCCACAGTAATTAAAACAGGGCTTCTTTGCCCTGCTGTATATGTACGCCCTCTATTTTATCTTTCAGCAAATCTATTTTACTGCAATAGCTTTGTAATTGGGAAGCTGTGCTTATCTACCCCATGCGCTTCTTTTTTTTTTTTTTTTTTTAAGATTGTAGTATTTAATGCTTGAGGTTGTTTCAGAAAGTTGACATTTGTATCTGTGGATAAATACAAGTGAGTTTTCCAGCTTTAGAAAAAGCAGCTTTCTGAACTATATTAAACACTCATAACATTAAATTTACATCATTATTAAATACACAATATATGCAGTTTTAATCAGCAGGAAGTGGTACCCCAGGTGTCCTGTTCTAATTTCCAGTAAATTGCTGTTTAAGCTCCTGTAGATTTCATACTTTTGGCAGATAAAATATCGGGTGAAATATTTAATGAGATTAAGTGAATTTATTTCTTTTTTCTTTTGTTTATATTTTAAAACAAATCTCCCTTTCTTTTACATGTCAGCAAAATTAAGCTAGCTGTATCTAATTTCAGACACGAACCAGCATGGTGTATTTTCCATACAAATTTAATCCAGTGAAGTGTATATTATCCATGACTCAGAATAGCATAACAAAAAAAGCCATCAAAGATTTCCATTATGAATAAAATAGATAAATATTCAAGACGGATGATAGCGGAAATTAAAATTTTATAATTGGCCTTCTACAATTAAATTCTAAATTGAGAAAGAGTTTCTTCCCATTCCATCTATTCTTCATAGACACCATTTATTACATCTTTGTGCAACTCACAGAGGGGAAAATTCATTGAAGGTTTTTTTTTTTAAAGGATTATTATGATGCAAATTGCTGCTTGTAGTGTGTGATGCACAATGTTGCTAAGAAAGAAGTTAATCAGAAGAATGGACAGCTTAGTGGACTATAAATGAGAGAAGATGCCTTTTACTTGTAAGGAAGGCCAGTTTAAAACTGGCTATGTGTTGGTGATCTCATTTATTTTCCAGTAAAGACAAAAATCACCATATCTGATAAAAATGGTCACTGTTCATGACAGCAATTTCTTTTCCTGATTAATTCCTCATAGGGAGCATAGACTTATTAGTAATACCAAATAAACATTACATGACATGTCCTGTGTAGTCAGAAAATACCTTTACTCTCTGAACATGTAAAAAGCGTAAAAAGCAAACAAATAGGGAAACAAGAGCTTCCCAGCTCGTGTTCAAAGAGGAATGCTAGCGATTACATAAACCCTAAAGAGAAGGCATTATGCTTTATTTAGCATGCTGTTTCTTGTTGCGTTTTGAAGGGCTCAGTGTCTTTTCTTCTTAGGTCCTGTAGATGCACAGAGCACAAATGACCTTTCTAATGACCTTTATAGTTTTGTGCTTCTTGGTGGCAATTTTAGGGATAAGCATATCATGAGCATGAAAAAATCCTTGGGGGAAATGTGAGTGGAAGAATAATTGGGGCTGAAAGCAGTATATGAAGAGGCACTTCTCACATTTGGAATGGAGGTTGTCTTTAGAGGCAGGGGAACATGATGGAGAGGACAGATGCACACTGGAAAGGAATACAAGAAAACTGGGGCCAGGGGGAATATAAAAGAAGGAAAGTGAAGTTTCACCATACTGATCTACTCGAAATGATACTAGAAGACTGGATTACGAGGTAACCCTGTACTGTGGACAAGAAATGCAAAATACCTGATCCAGTGCTAGAGGTATGAATCCATCTTGCTTTTTGATTTTCTGGAAATTCAAATTTTCAGTTTTGCATAAAGACTTTTCTACCTCCACCTCATCCATTACCTTCAACTCTCTCAGATGTGGAAATATGGAATATGTATCAGAAAGCACCAGCCACAGAAAAATATTGCAACTGTTGTTTGATGGAATGAAATAAGGCAGTAAGTACTGAATAAATAAATCAAAAAGTAGCTGGGAGTTGGACATACTAAAAGAGCTGTCTGAATTTTGATACTCTCTTTGCATACTGTTTTGTCTGTGTTTGCCTGAGAACGTAGGTGCTTTAATGCAAAGGTAAATGAAAACAGAGATTCTCAAGTTCTAACAGGCAAAGGGAGCTTGTAATGTAACTTACACTATGTCTTTTCTCAACAGCAACTCTTGCATAATTTATTGTTCCCTTTATTGTTTCCAGAAAAGAAAAAACTTGCATACTCCTATCATATTGGATGTATATGTTTACTGAAAAAATCTGTACATCAATACTTATTAGTGATCTTTACTTACAGGCTAACTTACAAGACACGACATTTTCTTTTCATCGTGATGGTGTTCCTGCTGTCATTAAGGAAAAGTCTCTTAATGAGATGTGAACACCCCAGCGTGCTGGCCTACAGCGTCTTTGAGTGATGGCTCAGAGAATTACTGTGTGATATCCCCAGAGTAAGAAAGGCAGTGAGGAATTCACTCAGCAGCTGAGGATGTTGTAAGCTCTGCTGTCACCCTGCTGTCACTCTGCTGGCTCTTGTGGGCCAGCTTCTGCTGCTGCACTTACATTTCTGATACTAATTAAGGCATAGTCTTATATATATGGGACTATACTATACATATTACATAGTCCTACTATATTTGTGGTTCACTGGAAGACCTTTTGCAAGAACATAGATTAGCAAAACAGGACTTTGCTGTGTTGATTTCACAGTTCTTACGCTGCTCTGGATTTTGATGTACACAGGACATTATTTCTTGGGATAAATTTTGAGATAGTACAAATAGAGATTTAGCTGAAAAAGCAGAGATCTTTTCTCCTCACTAAGAATTATTCTTAGGAGTGATATCACTGATATGAAAATGCAAGCCATTTTTGTTATTGTTTGTTTGTTTTTAAAAGTAGCAAAAAAGCACTCTCTCAGTTTAATAAACCTTATGAAAGTCCTGCTTTGAACTTACATCAAAAATTCATGCATTTACAGGTATTTGAAGTATTTGAAGTAAGCATCCATTAAAAAAAAGAAAAAGCTTTATCAGTCAGCTCTCTTAAAGACAGTCAAAGAGGTTTACTGACACGTAGGGAAAGAAATCTTCAGTACTAGAACCATTAGGAAAACTCTCTGCTTAATGTTGACTGTTCTGGAAAGCTGTTAAAGATACTGAAAAGAAGTTTATCTTGGAAACCACTCTGTTATAGCAAATACAGCAGGGCAATTTTGAATATGTAGAGGTATCTATGATTAATAATTCACATTGTTTTGATATGCGTCCTACTCTTTTTGTTTCCAGTGCAATCTTACTGGTGGTGACAAGAAAGAAGTTAAAGATAGCAAGAAAAATAGCTTACTTAGACATTGCCAAACTCTGAAAAAAATAGAGGAAGAGTTATACTATTACAAGGAGAATGTAAGTTATTCATTAATAGTTTTTAAAATTTTTTTCTCATTGCAAAATTGACTTGAAAGGGTAATAAAATACAAGAGCTTACCGAGTTTTGTCTTGAGTACAATCATCTAGGCTTATTGTCAAAAAATTTTAAGTGCTAGACAGGGGATGCCTTGGCTGGAATAATCTGCAAATCCATGCTTGAGTGAACCCAGGAGACCAAGGAATCAAAGTAGTGAACCAGGTGCGTTAACAATGGCAGGCCGTTAAAGAGCAACACATTTATTACGTGTCAGTGTTGGGCCATCCCAGTAAGATGCTGAAGGTTAAAACTACATTGAAGGGTTAGGCTCGTGCTGTCAATTCATAAGCCATAAATAAGTCTCTCCTGGCAGTGGTAGTCTGGTGCGTCACAAGAGTGAATGACTGGCCCTGAGGAGCAAAGCAGGGAGCTTGCAGAGCTGCGTGAGGCCCTGCCTTTGCAGCTGTGCAGCACTCCTGGAGTAACCGACCTGGGAGGGGTGAATAGTCTGTGGATGCTATAGCTTGTTGGGTTGGTGTTCCTTGTCCGTTGGGAGGAAGAGGCATGGTAATGTATAAATTGCTTAGGAATTGATATTTTATTTCATCTAATCCATTGCAAAATGTGGGCTGAGTTAGGATGGTAGGAAGTGATGCTAATAGACAGTGGCTAAAATATGGCTAAAATCATTATTTCTCATTACTTCTGTCAAGTGACACCAGTGGATTGTTCATCCCTGCTCATTTCTAAAATTATTAAATAAAAATTATTCTGCATTCTTGCTCTCTGCATGATGACTGAGTTTCAACCATCATTTTTAGGCTTCTAAGCCAGTGAAACAGAAACTTCTAAATGTGTCTGAATGACTCAATAGTATTATGTGTGCAACTTACAAATGACCTTCAAAATGTGAATGGGATACAAGAACTGTTGGATACTGCTTTTTTGATGACTTTTTTCTTCTTCCTGAATAGCACCTTCCACAATTAGATTGCTCCCTGGTTGGTATATTGACATAACACTTTTATATGCTTAAAGCTGAGAACAGCTAATATGTATAACAGCATTCATTTAATCATTTAACTAAATAATTATATCCCCAAGAAACAGCCTGATGTGATGACATGCCAAAGATGACAGAAAGAACTTTTAAAATATGCCGTGATTTAATTAAATAAACACATTTAATATTTGCATATAGAGATTATATTATTTGTAATTAACTTTCCAAATAATTTATTTTTCAGCCTTTCAATTTCCTCCGTATCATTCTGCCTCATTGATAAATCCAGTCACATTTGACAGCCAGAATCTGGCATTTAAATATGACCACAGTAGACAGAACAATCATTCTTTAAAGAACTTATCCTGAGTGGCATATTAAAAAATCTTAAAATCAGTGCCAACAGCCACTTTTGCCCATAGCAGTCATAGATCTGGCCATTTTGAGGTGAAACACACTTTATTATTATTTACTGTATTCTGATTAATTTTATCCACAGCTTAAGGAGAATTAAACTCTCTGGATGTCTTCTCATAGGAAGTAGTAACCAGGAAACCTTACAGACCAGAGAAAAATTTATCTTTTTAATGTTAACAGTAAGTGAAGGTGTAAATTCTTTTAAAGTTACTTTAAATTTATAGCAAAGACCACATAAAATCTTATTTTTTTATCATCACTCCATCTCACTACCTAAATTCTTCTCTGCCTCCAACTGAGCTGTTGATCTTTTCTTCTGGCTTTCCCAAGAAATACAAAGGAATTTTGCTATGTGACTCTTCTACTTTTAGTGACTCTGTTCACTCAACCTCTTCTCCAGCTTGGAAAATGATGCATGCTTGTTTCTCGTGAGTAGATTTCAGTAAAAGCCCAGTAAAAGTTGCTTGAAAGGTTATAGTACAGTGAGAATTGAATCTCTCTTTATCAAATTACCTGCTTCATCCTGCTTCATCCAGGTATGTCTATCATAATCTTTCCTACAATTTGACTTCATGACATGACCTAGTTCTCTATTGTCAGTCCACTTCCAATAAGCAAGGATGGGTGAAAGAGAATTTCATACGAAAATAGACAGGGGAGAGGCATACAGCAAAGTGGAAGCTGCTCTGGAATCAGTGTTTCTCCCTTTCACCCTCATTACACGCCAGCTTGCTACTGAAATTGTAAAAATTGGATGTTATCTTTTTTTCTGATTAGTGTTCTTGCCTGAATAGCCTTATGGCCATGTAAGCTTCATATTCAGTGTTGCTAAAATGTTGATGTTAAGTGTTGAGAAATGCATGCTTTCAGGAGTAAATATAGAATGCAGAGGAGAAACAGTTAAACACAGTCTTTAGTATCTGGACTCAAGGTACGACTTCTACACCAAAAGTCAAGTCATGGTTTAGACCAGACATACATTTCCATGACTTAATCAAAGAATAAACAAGTATATGGCTAGTATGGATGCCTGGATGCTTTTGCCAGCAACTGTTCTCTCAAGAACTCTTACTCCTTTTCATCACAACTGTTACTCTCCAGTTAAATAGAATATAGGGTCCTGGTGGGCTGTTGTGAGCAGTCCCTCCCTAATATATGGGTTCTATTTTTGCTTAGTTGTGGTTTTAGGCAGAACACTGCTGTTGACATCTTGGTTACCTTTTTGTGTGGGATTGAGCCACAAAGTGGTTAGTATATATTAATATTATTAGAGATAGTTCTCATTTCCATTTGCTTAGAAATCTAACACTTTTTTTCTGAACTGAAACTACTTTTAACTTAACATTGTAGTATTTTTCTCTTCTGCATCTCTACCTAAAGGTATATTCATTTTCTCTAAGTGTATCTGATGGCAATACCATCCAAACATTGCTGGGTGTGCTGAGATGCTTTTTAAAATGTGGGTCCACTGATTTTACTGGCATTAAAAAGAAGTTGAAAAAGTTGTTTTGACTGCCTAATGAAAAAATATTGGCCTACAGGCTGCAGAAAAGCTTTCTGCTAACAAACAAATAAATCGGCTAACTGAATTGGGGGAAATAGTCGTGATTTAAAGGTTCAGTTTCACTGAAGTACCATAAGTCTTTTGGAAGTGATGGAGCAATCTTGTGAAACCTAAATCTTATCTGTGATGGCTTCTATTCAGATATTTAGTGTTTGAAATACTCATCTTGTCAGAATCATGATGGATTCTATGATTTTTATGTAGAAAGTTGCTGTAAGGAGCTGTATTTTTTGACTGTCAGGTGAAAGTGTGGTATATATGCAAACTGATTTTGTAAAGCAACATCTGTTTGCTTTTTAGGGCCTTATTCTGGTAAAAGTCTCTGCAAAGTCATAAAAAGAGATTAATTTATGGTAAAGCTCATTCCTTTTAATACAGCCTAAAGGCAATAATCAAGCTTTTCCAAATGGAAAGAAATTCACTTGGAATAGTTATGGTAAGTGAAACATCCTGATGTGGATGAACATGTTGGATGTGGCAAAATAGACTTGGCCAAGTTAAAATTGTACTGATACAAATCTTTACATCAAACCTTGATCAAAGCCTTGGTATATATTTTTTAGAAAATTCATTCACCTTTTACTCTGTGTCTTGATGTTTCTTCTATTTCTAAGCAAACACACTGGAGATGGATGTGCTTATTGGAAAATTCTTTGGGGCTTTCATGTTCGTTGAGAGTACTCTGAACTTGCACAAGCTCCTTGGTATTCCCATATTCAGCTGATGCTCACAGATACACTCAACAACAAGTTAAGTTTTCAATTACTGTAATTTCCATTACTCTGTCAAACTATGAAGCAAATGTAGATTTAAATGTAGGCAAGGAATGAAGGGTATGATCTAGACTCCAGTGAAGTCAATGGTATTTTTTTTTATTTAGGGAGGCAATTTTCAATTAACTCAGGCCATCCATAAAAACCAGATGTAACAGTTAAATGGGAATTGGTACTTTCAGGTATTGATATCTTGCTCTCTGAATCCCATGTCAATGAACTCTAGTACAGTTCCCAAGTACTTGAGTGATTAACTATTTTACCATTGTTTATCACTCTGGTGTAACTATTTCTCACGTTTGCCATACAATAACGAGCTAATGAAAAATAATTCCTCATGTGGGCCATATGTGAATAACTGTAGCATAAAGTTGTACTAAAACAGTCCTGTTAAATTAAAATTACAGTTACATTACCATACATCAGCTATTATGCCTTTGTAGCAAATGGGAAACCAGCTCTGTTATTGCATATACTGTACTTTTTGTTGATGATAGTAGTGAAATGCATTCAGAACCACATGAACCTCTGACTTCAAGCCTAAGACACGTGACAAGTATACCAACCTGCTGCTTTCTAGAAATTAAGTGTGCGGTAAATCCCTGAAGTGTTTCACATCTACCATTTCCTTTGACAGTCTTTCACAGGACTTCAGTGATTAATTGTCAGACTGAGTATGCTTGAACTAAGTCATTAATTTTGTCTGAAACGGTATCATTCCGGAGCACTTTCTCTAGCAAGATGATATTGCCTGCATTATTAAATACTTTCTCTAGTGCCTGTCATATATAACCCTCTGCTCCCTAAGCGCAGATCCCTTCTATTTACCTGCCGTTCACGGATAGAGGCAATAAACTAAGATGCAATTTTGTACTTCACGTGTCCTTTGATGAAACAATTTGTGTTTGTGAATCTGAAAGAGCAGTAAATTATGAAATTTGGGTACTTTTGAAGGTTTTTATTGTATTAGAAGTGCTTATACTTAACTTTTTGTATACTAATTTTTGCATAATTTAACCAGAGTTCCCCATTTTGCCTGAAGGAACTCCCAGGCCTCTTAAAAATGGCCTGAAAATGATGAAGTAGAAAAATGGAGACATACTGAAGAGAGGGGGAGTTATAATATACTTCTTTTTGCTATAAAAAAATCATAGCATATTAGAGACTTTTGGCAAATTGTTTATTTTCATTTTGATTTAAGTATAAATAAAGGTTTTGTTCTACTGGCATGCACAACTACCTTAATTTATCTGGTGAGATCTTACATGAAGTAATAAACTGCTGAGGCTTTTTTAATGAGGCTGCCAACAGACCAGTATAAAGTCTTACATTCAATAGAAGGAATAAGGACCCTGGGCCTTATTCATTCAGGCAGTGTTCCCTGCACAATGGTTTGTTTGAAAGGATCCATATTATTTACTGGACAATGTAAAGCAGTACAGGACATACAGTCTTGGCATATTTAACACTTTATAAGCGCAGTGTGAATGATTTTAATCCTCTAGTTATGAACATCAGATCCTGAGGGAAGAAGACTTCAGTTTCTAAAAACAAAGAGGGCTTTAGTTTTATTTTAGTAGATAATGTACTTTTCGGGGTAAATGTCTTTTTAATAACTGAACATGTTCATGGAGCACATTGATCTGAATTAACACCTCTCCTTCAGTTTTCTCCAGGGGAAACTTCCTCTCAGTTAGAAGGACTTCTGTGGAAATCAGGTACAAATGGGTTGAATGTCTGTGAGGCAACCCTACTCAATTAGAGCTACAAATTATTTTGTACAGTTTTTACATGGCTGCCAGTAAAACTTGAAAAATATTACTTATTTTGCCTTTTTTAAAGTAGGCATGGATTGCCCAGATTTAATTGAAAGTATAGATTGGGAAGCAAAATCAAGCAGTGTGATGGCTGAGTAGACAGGGATCCACCTCAGCTTTTAAATTCTAGATTGTTTGCAGTGTTGGCTTTTGGAAACATCCCCTCCACTACTTTAAATGTATAAATGGCAGACATTGAAAACTGGTTCTACTGGCAGAGCAAGGAACGTGAAATCTCTTGACAACAAAAGTGAACTTTCTTTAAAGCAGAAGTAGCCCTTAAAAAGGTCCTAAAATGGTGCCATGAATATAACAATCCTTTAAATGCGATGAATAATTAAAAATAGCTAGTAATATATTCATCTAGACTACCTGGGAAATAATAAGGAACATTTCATTACAATGAAGATTCTTATAAGTAAGGGACATCACATGAAGACAGCAGAAGGTGAACTCCAAATAAGAGGAGTGGGTTTAGGAGGGGTTTAGTTGATAGACAAACAGAAGAGCTCTTGCCAAAGATAGAGCTGAAGAGCCACATGGAGTTAAACTGATCCCAGCTTACATTTGAGTTTAGTTAACCTGTAAATGAAGATTATGTGTATCTGTCTGTCTCAGTTTGAGACAAGTTTAGGAGGAAAATGCTCTGGAATGAACGTCTTCCCCAAAGACAGGTTTCTGGCACTCCCTCCCCCACTGATGCAAAAGGAATTTCTTGGATGAAAGTGAAAAAACTATTTATTTAACAAACAAAGTACCCGCAGGGCACGGGGAAGAATGAATAACTGTCAAGTATTGAACCTCCTTGTTGTGGAGAAAGCTGGTGGATCCAGAGTTCTTTCTGTAGCTGGCTCGGCCCCACCCGGGGTCCGAGGCTGGGATGTGGTGTCCCCGCAGCCTCCCTGCCGGTCCACGGGGTCCAGCGATCAGGTTCTTGGATCACGGCTGGGCCAAACAGTTTCAGAAAGAAGCCACAGGAATCACCTGAGAAAGAAGCTGGCTAAAAGCAGGAATTTACTCTCTTGGCTCTGCAGCGGTTAGAATGTGGGGGAGTGTCTGTGAGTCCTTGAACACAAACTGAGCTGAAGAATTTGCCTGGCTTCTCTCCCCCCTCTCCCCTCAGACCCAGCTTGAAGCTGCGAGACTCATTTCTGGGCATGAAGCAGACAACAGTATTGTCATAAAATCATCCCAAGACACTGTCTCAGTAAGTCTGTGAGCTAAAATTATCAGAAGCTGTGAGATTGCTTTGCAAATAGACTTATCTTGTTCTGCTACAGCAGAACATTCGCTTTTGGGCACTGTTCAATAGTATATTGGGCTAAATGGGCTTCTACTGCGAGCCTCTGGCTTGTATGTGCTTAACTGACTCAGATAATTCAGTGAGGAGAAAAAGAAGTTAAGTTTTATGAGTTAGTCATAGTGAAAAATATAGCAAGATTAACCCATATTTAATTATATCTTTTGAAGAAAGATTTTTTCTTAGAAAAAGGCTAGCAAGATGGAACACTAAAGATTAACAAGCTCTTTCATGTATTGTATGCTCTAACATGACCATTAGATGACCACATAACTACACAGAATATTTTTCGACCCATAGTCTTAATATTATACAGCAATTAGTTAGAAAACTTCAGCTGAATTTGGGATTGCTCTGACACTATTGCCAGGTTAAAAAGAGGCACATGTTCAACTTTGATATGTGTAGCTCTTTTTTTTTCTAGTATTATTTTAATATTTTTTATAAAAAAGTAAAGATCAGACCAGGAAAGAAAGGTTATCATGTGGGAGGTTCATGATGTGGGCAATTGGAAGGCATAGCCAGCAGTGGTAGAGCATTCTTTAAAACCTAAACAGTTTTCCACTTGCAGCACATGTTGATTTACAAGCACAGGCACAAAAAGTAGGATGATTAAGGAATTTATTCTCATTCATTGTACCCTGTAGGCAAATGTCTTCAATATTTAACCAAGAGATCGATGAAAGCAAATTGTTCACTGACAACCAGCTAGTTACTTTCCTTCAGGTGAAATACTGCTCTAAGTACTCTACCATGATGAGGGCAGTTCTCTCTCTTTATTTTCCATTACTTCCTGCATTTCTTTTCCTCCCTATTTTTATTACCTCTCCTTCAAGAGTCTCCTTACAAGATAAAACTGGAATTATGTGGAACTAGCTAGTTGCTACTGAGCCATATATCAGTCAAGCTCCAGTAGGGAGCTGCATGTTACAGTTTCATGTATGCTGATAACTGTAATTTCAATATGAAGAATAGAGCCCAGAGTATTTCAGGAAGATCTATGTGCAGTCTCTCCAACTGGGCGGTGCCATTTAACTTGCAACCCCATTTTATCCTTTGTTGGGCTAAGAATTTTCCAAGTATCACGACTAGCCAGTACTGGAGGGGGCACAGCCCCTGTAAAAATGATGTCAGCATTTCCAAGGAGGTAATAGTGCCTTCTCAGTGCCATAAGGTCAACTGTGATGTTCTGTATGGTTTTTTTCATGGACTGCAGGTAGTGATGAGAGACTCCTCTCTTGTCATATCCTCTCCTTGCTATGGGAAATGTGACAGTAGTTGTGAAATTCTTTAAATAGCTACCAAGCTGGGACACAGTACATTTCAAAAGTTGCTGTATACCTTAGAAACTAACCATCTTTTCATCTTTTGAGCACTTATGGCTTGGAAGGTGGCAACACATTGTCACTTTACAGAATTCCACATGAAAGTTATTTGGGCAGTTATTTTTTCTGAGGGTCATAGATAAGGAGCTTTTGATCCTTTTGAGCCGTATTTATTAAATCCTAAATTAAACACTGGTGAACCTGAAGAAGCTGACCCTTGTGGTAGACAATCAGCTTACAATATCACACCAATATTTAGAACATCCATAAGCTCCTATCTCTAGCATTCTTCATGTTGCTTTTGTCAAGAAATGGCCTCATTTAAATGAGGCCAGTTCTCATATGCCAATTGCTGGTAGCAGATCCTGAAAAATCATTTTTCTCAAGGAGTAAACTTGCACTTTCCACGTATCTTCAGCAGTTACTCCTCCAGGTGCAAACTACGAAACAACAGAGAAAACAGCTTCAAATAAAGAAAAAATATATTTAAATATAATATGCATCTGACTGCTCTCTGTAGAAACTCTGCCCTGTCCTAGAAGCTTTTCTGTTTTCTAGGATCCTATAGTACTTTGTTGTCTACAAACACAAAACCAAAACATATTTCCTGTAGCATCCTCTTTGTTATTATATGTCATTGCATGTTCTGAAAGTCACTTTATAAAAGACTTTTCAAAAAGTCTGTAATCATTATATGTCCAAATATGATCCTTGCTTAGTTAATAGAACTCTAAGTGCTCTAATGAAAATTGAGTTCTCAAAATTTTTATAGGGAATTTTCTGGGGAAGTTCTTTATTTTCAGATAATTTTCTTGCTTTTAAGAAATATGATTTCAGAGAAAGTGTCATTATCAGAACTGGTAACATTAATTCAGAAGCAAGAAGTAATAGTGGAAAAAAATAATATTGTGCTGCTTGAAAAACTTACTATATGGGCTCTGAAGACACACCTGTAAATAGGGGAGGATACTAGAAAAATACTTTTGATATTAAACATTTATTTTCAGACTTCATTATGCATTGTAAATATTTCCCCCATTAAATTAAAGGTTACACTTCCTTTTATCTTAATAGTTTGGTGCTCCATCCTGTTGATTATTTATCAAATACAGTCATAATAATAGGGTAAAATAGACTTGGTCAAACAGATCTTTAGGCAAGATATAAATCAACATGGCAATTTTGACCGCAAGAAAATACAGCAGTTCAAATACACTGAGGTTTTGTCCCTATGTCCTGTGCATGCTGTTCAGTTGTCAGTCTGTCTTTGATGGAAATTTGTAATCAGTGTTGCTATCTGGAATGCCTATATCTACTAATAATGATGTGAGAAGGGTGGGTTTGGATGAGGTCAGATGTTCATCTCATCTGGCATCCTGTCTTTGTAGCAAATGTTTAGGGAAGGAGAGCAACAACAGTGGTACTTCCTCTCGCATGTTCATCCAATTTCTTAGTAGGTTTTAGTAGCTCAAGTACTTAGAATCACGGACTGGTTTGGTTGGGAGGGACTTTAAAGGCTGCCTAGTTCCAACAGTTCCACAGGCAGGGATGCTGTCCAGCAGACAACTCAGAGTCCCATCCAGCCTGGCCTGGAACACTTCCAGGGATGAGGCATCCACAACTTCTGTGGGCAACGTGTTCCTACGCCTCAGTATCCTCTGAGTAAAGAATTTCTTCCTAACATCTAATCTGAATCTCTCCTCTTTTAGTTTAAAACCAGTCACCCTTGTCCTATCACTATCTACTCATGTAAAAAGTCGCTCTCCCTCTGCTTTACATGCCCCTTTTAGGTACTATAAGGCTGCTCTAAGGTCTCTCTGGATTCTTTTCTTCAGGCTGAACAACCACAGCTTTCTCAACCTTCTTCATAGGAGAGGTGTTCCAGCTGTCTGACCTTCCACTGGACTCATTTTAACAGGTCCATGTCTTTCTTGGCTGAGAACTCCAGGCCTGGATGCAGCACTCCAGGTGAGGTCTCCAAAGGGCAGAGTAGAAGGGGAGAATCACCTCTCTGGATCTGCTGGCCATTGCTTCTTTAATACAGCCTGAACTAAAATCTATTTTATGATTCTGGATCCACTGTACCATTAGTTTGTCTATATTCTCAGCTGGATATTTACCTGCAATTTTATAATTTCTCATATAGACCAGGAACATTAAATAGAATAGATATACATCATATAGTTCTCCTCATAAACCCCTACTCCTAATATCCAGGTATTTTTGTTCCTACAATTGTGTCACTGAAATCCACCAATTAATCACAAGTTCACAAAGTGGATTTTCCTATTTTATGAAGCTGTAGCTCCAAACATTGTGTTCCATATCAATTTAAATACACCTACCTTTGTTACATCAAAAGAACCATCTACTCATACCTTTCAGGTTAGGTTTTCCCATTTGTGTTCATTTTCTCCTTATTCCTATTAGTGTTGTATTGTCATGACATAGTTCTGGTCAGTTGTCTGCAGGCTGTTAGTCTGAACACTAGACAGAATGTATATTTGACAGCAACCAACTGGGCTGGTAATCCATAAT
Source organism: Dryoscopus gambensis (assembly GCA_013389985.1). Classification (NCBI taxonomy): domain Eukaryota; kingdom Metazoa; phylum Chordata; class Aves; order Passeriformes; family Malaconotidae; genus Dryoscopus; species Dryoscopus gambensis. The sequence goes on along the minus strand of WEIT01012801.1, from coordinate 37,135 downwards.
TTCTTGATAGCAATAGACACAGGGCATTAGGGGATTGCAAATAAAGTGCTGATGTAGCAGTAATTACAGACTCAGCTGCATTGCCAGAGTTAAGGGCTGAAGTTTGCTTTAAAGTCTGTTTCAGTGGTTTATGTATTCAGCTAGGGTAATTTGCAGTTGAATGAATCCTGACATGGAAGTCGTAAACCCAAACAAAGATTTTCTTCTGAAAAGGGTTCAGACAAGAACTGAGAACACAGCAATCGTTAGAGAAGTTCATTCTGCCAGATATGGTTAGGTAATTAATCAAACATAAGCATTTGCAGCTTCCAAGAGTTTTCAATGACTTATATATTTGTTTTTAAAATATATTATCAATGAAATGGCATTTGTTACTATTTTATGAAGCTGTCAAACAACAGTCAGTCTCCATGTATCAATGAAATGTGGTGCTGTGTTGCTGGATGGTGTGACACCACAACCAGATGAACAGTTAAACGTGGAAATTGGTTCTGGGTCCTCGTATGAGTAGCTCTGAGTGACTACTCCTAATAGTGTTCCTCATTCTTTCAGGTGACACTGAATCTTGGTCTCTTGGACTCCTTGGATCATAGTAGGTGAAAGCAAAAGAGGGAAGTTGCAGAGCCTATAAAAAGTCAAATAGATATTAAATGAAGTTTTCAACAGTGTTGTGGCTGTATTTCTTAGAATATCAGATTAATTTGTGGGCCTTCACTCACTTCATTTGGAGCTTTCTCTGTATTCCAAATTCAGAAGTTGAAGAAGAGGTTTCTGGCCAGTCAGAACAGCAAATGGATGTAATTACCCCAGTCCCCAAAGGTCATAACATTTTCCATCAAGTGACAGGTCTGCATAGCCTTGGTTGTAACCAAGGTCACTGAAAAACTGTAATCCTATCTAAATATTTCATCATGAGAAAGGAAACCCTGTACTAGGAAGACCTTTTTTTTCCTTATTAAAACCTCTGGAGTTCAACATTAAGTTCTGCTCAGTTCAGATTTGGCTTTGGTGTATTTATCTTCCAGTACTGTATGCCTGTGCTTACTATTATCTATTTTTTTTTTCAGAAATAATAAAAGAACAGATTAGGTATTTGGTATTGAATGTTAATGTTACTTTATGAGATGTGATGTAGTGTCATCCTCTGGATTATGGTTTCTCTTTTCAAGATCTCTTAGTTATATTTGTGTTGTTCATTTTACATGCGTGTTATTGAATTTCTAGGGACAGATAGAATTACAGAACCATAGAAAGGTTTGGGTTGGAAGTGACTTTACAGAACATCCAGTTCCAACTCCCCTGACGTGGTCAGGGACATGTTTTACTGGACAGGCTGCTCAGAGCTGTCTAACCTGGCCTTGAACACTTCAGGGATGGGGCATCCAAAACTTCTTTAGGCGCATAATATTCTACTTTAGTAGTGAACCATGCTAAAGGCAAATAGAACAAACTAGCAATAATTTCTCCTTGGGCTCAGATCTCTTTAGTTTCAGTCTCAAGGTTCCTGTGTTGTCGGCATTCACCATGATGGGATTTGCTCCTTGGAAGTCGTAACATGAAATAGAAAGTGTTATAGGCAGTATTACTATTATTATTTGTTGATCTGAGCAGCACAACATTCAAGCTTGTTTCAATTATAAGGAGAAATTGGATGCATTTCCTTGATGTCACTTTATTTATAGAATCTGTTGTCCTAAATATGGGATGTATTAAATACAGCCATTTTATGTTCATAACCTCAAGACTAGCTCGTGATACAGAACACTCTTACTGTTGGTTCTGAGGTTGCATTGCTGATATTAAGTACTTTATGGGACCTCAGGTTTCACTGGTCTTGAAATGCCCTGCCCCAGCACGCTGCCACATGAAAGGAGTTTTATTTAGATAGACAAACTTGAATTCTGTGAATGCAACAACTACCTTTGTGGCACATTTTGTTAATAACTTTTCTTGGTCAGCTATACCAAGATAAGTACTCAACTATGAACGTGATTCTCTCCATGTACTAATTGACAAAGACCTGGTAACTTATGTCTTCGTTTCAGCTGGGATAGAGCTCATTTTCCTCTCAGTAGCTGGTACAGCACTTTGTTTTGGGTTCAGTATGAGAATAATGTCCATAACACACTGATGCTTTGGCTGGTGCTTAGCAGAGCTTGCCCTGAGTCAAGGACTTTTCAGTGTCTAGTGGTCTGCCAGTGAGGAGGTAAGCAAGAAGCTGGAAGGGAGCATAGGTGGGATAGCTGACCCAAAAAGGCCAGAGGGATCCCATTCCATAAAATGTCATGCCCAGTGTAAACTGGCGGAGTCACCTGAAATGGGCCTAACTTGGGGCAGGGCTGGTCATCTGTCAGCAGCTGGTAAGCAATTGTATTGTGCATCACTTGCTCTTGTTAGCTTTTATCTCTCTCTCTCCTTCTTATTTTTATTACAATTATTGTTATTTTTATTACTATTATTATATTTTACTTTGTTTCAATTATTAAACTGTTCTTATGTCAACCCACAAGTTTTAATTTTTTTTTCCTGATTCTCCTCCTCATCCCACTGGGAGGCAGGGGGGAGTGGGAAAAGAGTCATAAGATAGTTAGTTGCTGGCTTGCATGCTGAAAGTCTGTAAAAATAATAGAGCTTGTTTGACACTCCTTTCCCCTGTCTTATTCTCTACTCCCTCCCTCTCCATTAGTCTGCATTGCTGTGTGCTTTTCTCTCTTTCACTTAAGTGTATTCTGTCTTAAATGGAAAATACTGTGTAGTGCTGAGGGTTGTTTGGATTCTTGATGGAAATAATATATAATTTTTGGTATTTTCAACCTGAAGGAAATGAGGGGGAGTGCTGGTGAAAAATTGTTATTTATACTCAGTGATTTCTTCTATAAATTAAATGAAGAATAGGTGGGATAGGTATTACTGCTACTAGTTTTAAGTGGGCTATTCAAACTAAAAGTCATAATTTCTGTCAGAATGGAAGAGGGGAAAAAAAGTAGGTATGGGAATTCCCAAATGCTCTCAAGGCTGCTGTTTTTCAGAACCTGTTTCAGAATCTGAAACTTGATGAGATCTGTGTTGTGGGTTAACCCCACTGGCTAACTGCTGTTCATGAGACCTGCACTCAGGTG
>WEIT01012801.1:227-26068 GCA_013389985.1 Dryoscopus gambensis | reverse complement strand
TATGGTTCACAAGAGAGACTCCTCTCTTCTTAAATGGACTGAGAATTGATTATTTGAGTATTGTTAACTGATCAGGAAATCCAAGGTTTTGTCTGATTGTGTGAAGGGTGGAAGTTGGGAGGAGGAGGAATGTTTCAGAGAGTTTTCATTCTGTTTCCTGTGTGTTTCTTTCCCTTTAGTGTAGATTAATAAAGTTTTATTTTCTTCTATTTCTAAGTTTGAGCCTGCTCTGCTCTGTTCCTGATCACATCTCACAGCAGTTATTGGTAAAAATATATTTTCATGGGGCACTGGCATTGCGCCCAGTGTCAAACCATGACAATGCATCATTTAATTCCTTTCATTAATGTTTTTTTTTTAACTTTTTCTGTTGCTGTTATGCTGTTTCACCCCTGTTATAAGCTTGTTACTTCACGAATGAGAATGGCCAAACTGTCCATTCTCTTGGATGCCATAGTAGGAGGGCACTTTCAAGATGCAGCATGTGTGCACTGTGTGCTGCTCAGAATCTAGAGGTGAAGTTTGGCTCATGCACTTCTGCACTGGAACCTCAAGACAAAATCAGTCAGGAAGTCTAAACTGTTCGAAATTATATAGATGCCCAACATGGCTACATTAATACTATTTTCAGTAACAAAGAGTCCCCTGTTCATTTTGAGACATATTTTTCATTTCACCATTAACGTCTTTCTTCTGTATTTCATTTCTCATTTTCCCCTTTATTATTTATTCATAGCCTTTATATTTCTATGATTAGCACAGCCTACAACATTGTCTTTCTTTTTATCTTGCTCATTTTTACTACAGCACTGAAATCCACACTGATTAGACTGTAGCAAATTCTTCATCCTGTAGAAGTTTGCATAGCCCTTAAGGCAGATTATTTCCTTTTTTACAATTCACTTATTCAGTCTTTTCCTGTATAGTGCATATAGACACAGATAATTTAGATGCCGTGCATCCATTTGAATGAGACACATCTTCTGAAAAGAACTTTCCAAATAATCCAAATTCTTTGTGGTAAGGTGAGGATCTTTCCCCCACCTCCCTTTTCTATTAGTGTAACTTAATTTCTTTCTGTTCTCATTATTCTCCCAGTTTTGTCTTTACTTCAGTATTTCAGTTTCACTAGTTCCCATCTATTAAATGTTAGTAGAATTCATGGATTTAAACACAAGGTAAACAAAGTTTAAACAAAATTCTATGTTCTACATTATCCTCCCATTTCACATCATGGCCACTCATTTAGTTGAGCAAAATTGACTTCAAAACACCAGCGTAAGCATATGTTGTTCCAAATGCAAACCCACTGGTTGGCATTAAAATTCCAAGTTAGCTTCTGTGAGATAATAAAGTAAAATATAAAACCTCTGTAAGAAGTACTTTGTATAGGAATGTTACAGTAAAAAATCTGAGGAGCCTTATAATATCAAATGAGATGAAAGTGTTGACAACCATCAGAATGAAGATAAAGAACATTAGGACTAGTAAAAAAAAATTAGGTACTTTCCAACAAAGATGCTTGCTAGCGTGCCCACCAAAAGTACCGATTGTTTCAACCTTCTCCTGGAGCAGACATTGCTTATCTCCAGGTCTGATAGCCTATGATGAGGATATCTGGCTTCTGAGAAGGCTGTGCTGTGAACTAAGCTAAACTCAAGTCCACAATAAAATGTGCCCATATGCAGCTTTCCCACAAGTTCACAGGTATTTTGCAAATATTCTTCTCCCCTACCCACACAGTCAGGAAAGAGAATTCTAGATTTACCATTTCCTCCAAGTTAGGCCTGCACCGTTTGTAGGAACTTTTCACGCTCTTGTTGGAACTTGGTATCAAGGCAGTATGTCAAAATTAATCAATATTCATATACATAATATATCCATTCAGAACAAAACAAGTTCTTAGAAAAGTAAAATTATTTAAAGATGGTTTTTAACCCAATAAAAATCTCTGTATGCTTATCTCTTCCACGGATAGCTGTGGACTACTGAAAATTCCTGGCTTTTGGTATAAGTGATGGTGAAATGCAGAAGCTGTAGGACATGAGCAAATAAAATAAACTAGAATGGGTCAGAGGTAGAGGGGTACTCTGGATCTTGCTGTGTTGCTAGCACTTGCTTTGATGAGCATATCTGCTGAATCAGTTTGCCTTTGGAGGTTGTTTTCTTTGTGGAACACATAATTTGCAAAGGTATGTAGGTGAAAATGCCGGACCATAAACTGTTGATGGGCTCCTGCCTTGCTTAATAATTTTTTTGACTTGATAAGTCTTTGTCATCTGCCCCAAAATGCGGACTACCAAGTCTGATCTGGGGGAGACAAGTGCCCTAAAGCAGCTAGGCCTCTCCTTCAGTGAGAAGAGAATCATTTGCCTATAAGTAACTTCTGCTTGACTGGAGGGAATTTACTTACAATTAACTTATCCCCAAATCTTCCAAGGCAAAACTTACAGAAAGATCTGAGACTGGCATACTGGATAGTGATGAATTATTTTACTGAAAACCTTTCTAAAACTAATTTATTTATATATTTAGTTATTTAGGAACAAGGTATTTGAGGATGAGTAGTAGTCTACTTGAAAATCATCATATTAATTTACCTTTTCTTTCAGAGTAAAATGACCAACTAAGACCATTGTTAGGTCAGATGCTTGTTCCTGCATGGTATTAGAATGTTGAATATCAGATATAAGTGTTAGCAGTTTTACTCAAAGAAAAATATTCTTCTTTCTGTGTGGGAACCTTTGGAATTTATTGATTTTCTGGTTTTTGTGTGTTTCACTAACCTCTGTTTCTGTCTTGTACTGTTTTATGGAAACCAGTGTTAAGAAATTCACAGATATCGTCCAGATGCTTCCAATCTGCTTTTCACGGAGCACCCCCTGATGTCAATAATTTGCTGAAAAATGATTTTTAGAGAAAGGAAATGAGACCGCAAGTACAGAATTATATTAGAGAGAAACTGAGCTTTATGAAGTGTACTGATGAGTGCTTTAATGGGGAAGGTGATTTCCCAGGTATGTGTCAAGTATGTGAAGCAGTTTTCACTATAGAAAAAGGATTTATGAAATTTTGCTGTTAAATGAAAATAGAAAATAAGTAGTTAGTTCTTCAAATACCAGCATACTGTTTCCTTGCAAGCTATAGCCTGGTAGAGATCATATTCATTTGAGAGATGTAGGTGCTGGGCTTTGCCTTAATGAATACTGAAGTGTTTTGCACAAAATGGAGCACTTTTGACAGCCCAGACTGAAAAATACTCTAAAGATTTTAAACAGTATTCCACATGTTCTTCTCTTTCTAAAGTGTATGCTCACTCATGAATCGCAATGAAAAAATGGTCTTTTTAATATTCTTGGTGTTGCTCTGTCAGCCAGCAATGCTACCATTTGGTAGATATCTACTGTGTCAAGCTCTGAAAGAAAAGGTAAGTCGTGCCTTAGGAACTAATTTTTGTTAGGTTTAAAAAAAAAAAATCAGTTTTATGAAACCAAACAATACAGTGTTCTAGGGAGTATCACTCAGTATTGGGAATAGCTAGAGTCTTAAGATGAGAGAATAGACTGTATACACATATACAGGCTGACTTCAGCTTGAAGTACTCTGTCATGTGCCTGTAATTCCTGAAATTAGTCTTGAACATGTTGAACTTCTTTCAGCCTTTCTGAGTAAGGTTTGACAAATTAATTCAGCCTTATCTTAATGGCTTTGTTCTTAGCACTTACTCCTTGCCAATACCCAATGCTACTTCTCTTTGCCTATTGACACCTCTTATCATAATGTTGTTTATAAAGGTATTGCAACCTGTCAAAAGTTGTAATGGTTCTACTTTTGTTTTCTCCATGTCTGATTAAACCTCAAAATCATTGCCAGGCAGATTTTATCAAAATATTTATTCTTAGTTTTTCTATTAAAAATATAAAATGTAAGTTCTCAAACCTCAGATTTTACCTGATTTTATTTGGCTTTCTTCTATGGAATACTTCAGTTTGTTTTGAAACCTGCACTAATAGTAAAATGACATTTAAGTAGTACAGAGGCTTTGACCTTCAGTGAATGGTCTTCTGAATAAATGAGAAAATATGTGAGTGGATGGAAAGATAAATGCAGTGCAATTTTCCTGCTTTGTGCATAGTCTTCAGAGGATAATATCTGGTATTGCTGGTTAGACTAATTTAGTACTCGGAAAATTTTATTTCCTAGCAAATATGTATGACTGTGAGGGTGATGCCTATCTAATTTAAAGGAGCAGATCCTCTACTAAAATGTAGGACATTCAAGTTTGAAGACTTTTCCTGTAGAATTAGTAAGAAAAAAAGCTTATCTTTTTTTGCCATTTCTGAGTTCTAAATTATGGATGACTTATCTAGATTTTTGACCAGTTGTTTTTCAGACATCAGTTTCTTGTTGTTGAAGCGCTGTGCATGTTTTTTTCTGCTAACAGAAGTAGTCTCTAAGAAGACTTTCAGGTATATATTGAGGTGCCATACACATAAACAGGCAACCCAAATATCACTTTACACACATATAGTATTGCTGTCATTCTGTGCCGTTAAATTTTTGAAATGTAAACAAGATGTAGATGTATGACTAGGTCACTACAGAACTTTACAGGACATGTCAAGTTATGAAAATAATTTCATCCATTAAAAATAAAGTGAATTTAAAATGCTTAGCAAAACTCCCATTATGAGTCAGTCATTCTAAATAAACTGTATTAGTCCAAAATAATTTAAAATTAAATAACCTGAAAGTGTGTCTGGGTTTTGCATAATGATTTGCAGCACACTGTTAACACTTGAATTATTTTCATTCTTCTATACTGATGAGTTTTTAACCATTTAACTTGGGAAATGGAGTTTAATGATATAGCTGCGTGCTATATAATAGCTGTTAATGACTGCCTGGCCTATCTTGCTGCAGTTCTTGGGATGTATCCACCAGCAATTTTACCTGAAGGAAGGCTTCATTGTCAGGCCCAAGCCAATGCAGCAAATGAATGACTGAGGCACTATCTCCCTCTTTCTTTCTAGCGCCCAGAGACAAAAAAAGAGATATATGTACTACAGGAGTGGTACCAGTAGAAAATGAACAAGCATAGACAAGTTACATGCAATTACAAAGAGATTTTACAGCCTAATAAACGACATGGCTCTAAAAAGCCTCGTAAACTCTGCTTGAGATGTATGCCTTATACTACAGAAAAGTTATGTGAGGTATTTATAATTGCTCTTATTCTCAAAATCACGTGGTTAATAGATCCTTACAGTTTACAAAAATATTTCCATTAGTGTACCACCTCTGCCATTCATACAAAGTTTGCTAATTCTTGCTTAGTAGTGGTAGCAAAGACCTTGTTTTGCGCTGTCACTGTATCTAGTTAAAAAAAGAGTCCTGGTTATAGATATATTACAGATGAAAAAAACTTTTTTTTTGTGAATTGGCAACTTAACACCCACCTGATGCATGATAATCCTCTTTCACAATGACAGTGTTATGAAATTTCACTCTTTGATCATGTAAAAACTTTACACTTCTCCCTAAAACACTCATCACTTTGACTGGTGCATGGAAAATAAAGAATAAAAGTAACTCAGAAGGTTATAAGACCTGTTAAAGCACTAGGTATGAAATGGCTGTCACACTTCACTTTCACAGCTTCAGACATAATTATTGGGTCTTAATGGTTGACAGGCTAGGGTCAATTTTTACAGTCCAAATGTTAAGAGTGGATGATTGCAGCAATAAATACCCGTCACCAACAGCTTTCAAGTAATAATAATAAAAAAAATCCACTCGTATCTGGTCAGAGTGATAAAAGCACATGAAAGTTCACCAATTAAATGACTTTAAAAGGATTTGTAAGGTTAGAGCTGCTGGACTTCACTATTTATCTCTTTTGAATAATACTTGTAGCTACAAATTAGAAACTATTGTCAGAGAGAATCAAATAAGAGATGAGGAGAAAAGCAAGCATGAGTTTTCTATCTGCATTTTATTTGGCTACCTGTATTTATGAATAGTGTATGTGGGACTTGGTAATAAAGTATCTGATCTTGTGCCGATGAGGCAAGAAAAAGTGTTCAGTGGTAGGTTATAAGCCCAGCTCTCATGTCATCAGCAAACATGTTTAGGATACTAACATTTTAATGTATTGAAACTTAAATGCTGTTACTGTAGAATATATTTCTTTTGGCTTCTATTACCTTTCAGCTTTGGTACTAGAGATACAAAAGACAAATTGTACCTGACACCTTGATTAACACTTAGGTAAGGCACAATAAAGCTTCCCAAGTTCCTAAACAGACAATAGGTCTGACAGCTGCTTTTTTTACTTTGCCATTTGGCTTAGTTCATTGTGGAAAGGTGGGAGGGAGGGATGAGGTACCATTATCAGAGGCGAGTGAGAGCCAGCCTGCTGTCTGACAGGATGTTTCTGGCCCTGGCTCATCTCATTGTTTAGATCTGGGCTTTTAGTGCAACATGATGTGGCCAAAGTAGAGGCCAGTGACTGCTACTTCCCTCACACTCTTCCCTGCTCTGTCTTTCTTGCTGAGGATCTGCACTATGGCACACATTCTCCATGCTCATTCTTGACTTCTAATATGCCATGCCTCTCTGCCAGACTTTTGCTGGGCTTGAGACACACCTCTGCTCTCTGCCCAGACCAATGAAGCCAGAGTTCAACCCCCCTTGAACATAGCTGCTACTGGGAGGAGCCTTATTTCCAGTTTCCTCTGCCACTTTTTCAAGGATTTAATTTATGGTATGGCCTTGAAGTTAACTCTGTTTTGCAGGAGTGGTACAGATCCATAAGGGAGTGGTACAGATCCATAAGCCCTGCTGTGGTTTCCCTACCTAACTGTTGCTATTTTGAGCTCCTGTTGTCTCCTACCCCTCTACAAAACAAACTCCTATAAATAGCTATAACAATCCCAAGAAAAAAAACCCCAACAGTAGAAAGTTTCACAAGGCTTCCATCAGAGCTTTCCTACAGGTTACCTGCTCAGCATTTGGCTCATATAAACCAACGCTATCTTCTCACCAGAAGGGAATAAAAATGCTTTACTTCCCTTCTGGCAACAGTTCTCTCATATTAAAAGCCCCTCAATTTTAGGCAGCAGGTTTAACTTTACTAGGCCATACAAGGTACCTATGCCAGACCATTGTTCCCAGCTCAGCGCTACCATCCTTTTTACTTGCTCTTTTGGATCTTCAAAGGATGCAACCTTATTTGTGTCTCCCAACCAAAACCACTTGGGGCCCATAAGCGAAGAGCTGCTGAGAGACCATTCACTCAGAGATAAGACACAGTGTTTCATCCATTCAGCAAGCTGAACTGTGTATCTCCCACACCCAGAGGCCTGGGAGTTCTGATCTGCTCTGTGCCTCAAACATGTTGTGAGCTGTTTCAAACCTTTCTTTTAAAAATCAAACAACTTTTCTTTCTGCTAGAATTTTTTTCCTGACAAGAATTTCCAAACTTTTTTCCATAGCACTCTCTTCCCTTCAAAAGAAACTACTTGCCCCTCCTGTTTTCAAAGTAGCTGTACATTTCATGAGCAGGGTACACTGGCTGTGCCACTATGACTTGGATCTGAGCTCTTGCCCAAAGATTTCTGTTAAAATACTCTTCTTCCATGCTTTGCATGCTACAAGAGTCCAGCCTGGGCAACTTTGGAAAAATGCTCTCAAAGCCATGTTACTCATAATACAAATTAAGCCTTTGTACACAAATGGGCAGGGAGTGCAAACCTTATGTTACCAATATTCAGCTGCCCAGTGCACATCACCTGATCATTTATAAAGGCATTCACCTGCAGAAATACATTAACTGGTGTCAGTCTAGTCTGAGTGGAAATGTTTCTGTTCTCACAGATTTTATGAATGTTGCTTTCCAATCTTTCATCAGATTTGCAAATAACTATTTGTTTGCTGTCTTCTTCTGCTAGTGTGCTTTGAACAGTTTATGCATTTGATTTATACAACTTACATTGCTTTCGCATTGCCTATACTGTGCTTTATACCCGTTATTACAGAGTTCTTAGGCTATGTGCACTGCCTCACAGCTCAGCAGACTTTGGGGTTGCAGCAATAAAAAGACTGCAAATGTATTTTTAGATTAGTGCTAAACTTGAAAAGACTGACTACTTGACAAGGTGTGTTTGAGTTAACACAAAGAGATTTTCACATCCCCTATAATCAAAACGATGTTGAAAACCTTCCCAAGTCATGAATTTATCTAAAAGAAACCCCCAACATTGTGCCCTCCAAAGTGTACTGTCTTGAACTGGTCTTGAAAGACGCCCAAATGTTAAGGGTTCCCCTCCTGAGGGTGGTTTTATGAAACCCTGATCTATATTCAAACCACTTCCCTTTCAGACAAGACTTAGGAGTAGAAGGCAGTGAAAATTAAGCAGCACTCCCACAGCAGTGTCCCAGTACTTCAGTTTCCCCTAAGAATCAGGGTGTGCTCACCAGCACCCTCCCCAGCTCCCCAGAAAAACCTGCTCCTTCTCTACAGACTGCCATCCTCCATGACTGGAGGACAGCCCAAGCCCTTTCTTTGGCTGGCAAGATGGGGTGATTCTCTCATCAATGATACTCAAAAGCAGTGTACAGAGAAAACTGCTGTTGCATTAAAGGTATCGAAATTTAGCAGAAAATAAACCCCATTGCATTGATACAGCTGCTCTTCAGAGATCAAGGGGGCTAGAAGGTCTCAAAAAAGGAACCTTTTTCTGCTAATCTAGGAAGTTTTGTTTAAACAAAAGAAATGTTACTTTGGGACGGCAGCTCCGTGCTTCTGGATTTAACACATCAAATTGTGAAAATGTGAACCAATCAGAGAAACAAAACAGAACTGAGACGCATGTGCACATGAATATTCAGTCTGAGTAATGATAGCAACATCACAGGAAACTGGGAAAAAGGGAAGCTGGACAATGAAGGGGACGTAAAGGTGCTGGTTTCTTCTGTGTGATGAATTTCAAATAGAGAAAACCAGCTGTGTTTCTGTGCCAAAAGAAGAATTAAAGTTTGCAAGTTATCCACAAGTGCTATTGCTTTCCACTAGAGTAAATGAGTCCTGCTCTTTGAAATTTATGCACAGATGCACAGGCTGAGAGAAGATCTGTGCCTACAGGTTGCTCTCTCTCTCATGGGGTGGGAGACTTCAGGGTTTTTGCACAGCATAACTGAAGTGAAAGATTTACACTTAGACCCATAATATCTTAGGAAGAAACTGAAAAATAAGCACTGCTTACCCAGGTGTTTCAGTCAATTAACACGGTGGTTAAGATATCCTGAAGGTGAGTAGACAGGTTGAAATCTCAACTTTCTTGGTTAGTGTTCTAACAAACAAAATATCATATATATGTAGACTGTGCATTTCCCTTCTTATGTGGTACTGTTTATGTCAGTATTACTCCATTTATATCTTCGGTTTTCCAGGGTTTTTCTATTTAGTCATGAACTGGATTTGATCCTTCTCAGTTTTGTCTTACGTGTGCTTCACTTCTGTAGTTAGATTAGGTTTTTTGAAGAGTGAGTAGCTACTGTGATGTTCTGTTTTTCTCACTCAGACGTCTCCAGCTCTGTCACTGTTTTGTTCTGTGCATATTTGGAGTATTTCTGTTACTTAGGGCTTAGTTTCTCCTGATGGATAAAGTTATACATGGCATATGCAGGACAACCAGGGGATCAGGCCCAGCCAACATGAGTTTACCAAGTGCAAATCCTGGTTGACCTGCCTGATCAATGACCAAGTGACCTGCTTAGTAGATGAGGGAAAGGCTGCATGTGTCATTGTGATGGTTTTGGCCAAATTTAGGGGAGACATCCGAGGGGAACGTCTCCTACGAAGGAGATGCCACCCCTCCTTATCAGGTTCGGGAAGAAAAAAAGAAAATTCTCCTCGGAGGAAGGTGAAAGAGAAAATGAAACTATTTATCTAACAAACAGACAGGTTAAGAGTAACAAAACCTCCCGCTGAGGGGAGAGAACCTGAAAGATTTGAAAGTCCTTCTGTGGGTGCGGTTTCCCCCTCTCTCCCGTGAAGCTGGAATTGGAGCGGGCCGGCACGGGGTGCGGGGGCCCCCTGAAGACGGTGGAGCTCAGTGGGTCGAGGAANTGTCCTAGTTCTTCTTTCAAGCATAACTTATGTACAATTTAAAAGCACAGAAAAACACAGAAATCATGGCTAAGTAGGGGCTGAATAATGTGGGATATAGCACAAATCACCCCATGACAGTCATCCAGCTATTGACTTCAGTAATGCATTTGACACTGTCTCCTACAGCATTCTCCTGGTGAAACCGATGCCTCATGCCTTGGGTGGGTACACTGTTCACTTGGTGAAAAGCTGTCCAGGCCCAGAGAGTAGTGGTGAATGGAACTAAATCCAGTTGGCTGCCAGTTACTCATAGGGTTTCCCAGGACTCAATATTCGGGTTTGTCCTGTTTAACATCTTTACAGATGATTTGGATAAGGGGATCAAGTGCACCCTCAGTCTGATTGCAGACACCACTAAGCTGGGCAGGAGCGTTTATTTGCTAGAGGGCCAGAAGACTCTACAGAGAGATCTGGAAAGGCTGGATTTATGGGCTGATGACAACTGAAAAGTGGTCAACAAGGTCAAGTGCCAGGTCATGGCCTTGGTTCATAATAACACCATGCAGTGCTACAGGCTGGGGGCAGCGTGGCTGGAAAGTGGCCAAATGGAAAAGATGCTGATAGTAAGTGTCTGGGCCAGCTGTGCCCAGGTGGCAAAGAAGGCCAATGGCATCCTGGCTTGGATCAGCAATAGTGTGGCCAGTAGAACTAGGGCAGTAGAGCTTGGCAGTGCTTGGCTGCGCCTTGAATCCTGTGTTCAGTTCTGGGCCCCTTACTACAGGAAAGACGTTGAGGTGCTGGAGTCTGTCCAGATAAGGGCAATGGAGCTGATGAAGGATTTAGAAAACATTTCCTCTGAGGTGCAATTAAGGGACCTGGGGTTGTTTAGCTTGCAGAAGAGGAGGGTCAGGGGCCATATTGCTGCTCATAACAACTGCCTTAAGGAAGTTGTAGCAAGGTGGGGTTGGTCTCTTTTGCCGTATCTCAAGAGAAAGGATGAGAGGAAATGGCCTTAAGTTGCAGCACAAGAGGTTCAGATTAAATACCAGAAAAAAAAAAGTTCACTGAAAGAGTTGTTTGGTGCTGGAAAAAATTGCCCAGGGAGGTGGTCTCTGGAAGTGTTCAAATTCATTTGGATATGGCACTTGAGAATATGATTTAGGGGTGACTATGGTGGTGCTGGGTTGATGGATAGACTAGATGATTTTGCAGGTCTCTTCTAGTCTTGATGATTCTGTGAAAAGGATTTGGATAATTATCCTAGAATACCAGTGCTTGTGAACTATAGAATTGTCACAGTGGTTTATCTCAAACTGTTTTCAAAATGCATCATGTTAAACCAGACGTGGCACTTCTATCATGGACCAAGAGTACTCACAGATGAATTATTTAGGGACTGCTGTTTTGGAAATAGATTATTTTTGAGTAAGTATTTCTGAGAAGCTCACATGTAGAAAGGTTTTTCTGCTGATGTTCTCCACAATTCACTCATCACTCACAGCATTTAGTGTAGCAGCAATCTGGAAGCAGAGGTGAAAAGAATCACAAATCTCACTTGATGTGCCATGTGGGCTGTTTTCGCTGCAAGCAGTTTAGCTGTTCCTTTATAGCCATTAAAAGTTTATTAAAATGCATGAGAGACATCCATTATAAACCAGAAAAAAGTACATTAATATTACATATCAAATAAGAGTTATATCTACACATTCCAACCCCCAAACACCTTAAAAAAGCATATTTAAATGTAGACATATAGAAATGTTAGGAGAATATTTTTATACCATGCTGAGTAATTGATTAAACTATTAAAAAGTGGATCAATAATGAGTTCTTCTGCCTAGAAATCTGACGAGTTCCAAACAATGCTGGCCTAGTTCCAGGACATCGTGATGCAGCTGATGTTTCCTGACCTTGCATACCTTGAAGGCAAATTGTATGGCCTTCCCACAGTAGTTCTGGGAAGAATGAAAGTAACCAATAAATATTGAAGGCTAATGACAACTAGGAAGAAAAATCCTTTAGAAAAAAACCACAGTGGTTCAAAGAGGGTTAAGGTGAAATGTAGATATACTTTGACAAGCAAATTCTTGTTCATAAATTAATCAGCTACATATATTTAAATACAAAATAATTTCTCAACAGAAGTGGGGATATAACTTTCCTACTGGGATATTTTCATGCTGGTCTATGTGCAGATATATTTGCACGCAGCAGTAATATACTATTGACAGAGAGTGGATTGTTTGTCTAGTTTACCCATGAGGTCTTCTTGTTTCAGTTACATACTGTGAAACTGATATAGAGTGAGTTTCACAGCTGTATAGAATACAAAGAAGTGAACAAGCATAAACTGGTGTCATAAAACAATATCCATTCCTGACTGCAGCTTTAAAGATGTTACTGCTTTCTTTGTAGTCAGCTCTAGCTGTGTTTTAGGTTTTTAGCCCCATAGGAGACTTTTTACTGCAGGATCCTCTCAAAATTAGGTATTTCTTTTCCAAGGGATGTGCAGTGTTAGTACATCTGTGTAATTTTTGCAGTGCAGCTCAGCAGGCTTTTGCCAAGTAGCGGCTTTCAAGATAAGTCCCTATTGGCCTCCTTTGGAAGCAATTGATCAGTAGCCTGGCTTTAAACAGAATATTTCTCAAAAATATTTTCTCCTTAAATAGGCTTTTTATAGTTTGTAACTGTTTTCATTCTCCTGTAAATTATAAGACATATATCTTTGGAGGAAAATTATTCTCATTCTGTACTAGGCATTTAATATATGCTGATCTCAGCCAGCAGAGCCATGTCTCTGAAACATGCCAGGTGGGTAAGCTGCCTTTCAATTAAAGAGGACTCATCATTTGTTTGTATTTATTCACTCATGTCTTAAAATTGGAATCATAAAAGATTAAGAGGAAATAAATTAGATTTAAAAAATATTAATCTTTATGACAGCTTCTGAAATTTTACTGCAGAACTTAATCCTTCCTTGCAGAAAGAGCCCAATTTTCACAGCACCCTCAGTACTGGAGCACAGTATTTCATGTGGTATTCTCTTTCTAGAAGATATGAGTGCAATTTTCAGTGTAGATATGAATCTGCTACTGCAGAGTTTACCTGCTAGATCAGGAAATGTTACTAATAACTTCGTCCATTGAAAAAGCGGAAAACTTTAACAGAACAACATGACCCATGATATTAATCACCAAAAGTCTCCTCTATATTTGAAAATGCTCTGGTTTCTTCTACATGTGAAATTAGAGAAGCGGACATTGCAAACATGCAGAATAACTTAATCTTACATTTGCAGTGCATTGGAAATTTTTTGGATACAATACATAAACTCTACTTACAAATTAGGTCCCAATCAGGTCCCAATCCCTGTTTTTGCTAATTTTGTGGATACCTTTACACATATATCAGCCAGAAGGAAAAGAACTAGCCAGTGTAAAAATCCTGACATTCTTTTTGCTACTCTTACGTATATGAGTGGAGTCCTATTGCAGTAACCAGTTTATCAAACAGTGTTTGGTTTTGAATCAAGAAAAAAAAAGACACCTTGTTCATGAGGAATTGTATAGTTTCTATATTCATATTTAGAAAATGTACTCAATATGCTCTAGCAGATTTAACATGTCCAACAGTTTCTGTGGTGTAGTATTATTACAGAGAGGGGAAGAACCCAAATATAGTCTTCTGTGAAAACTGTAGAACATTTAGCCTGCAAACTATTTTGTTGTGATTTTAATGTCTCTATTAATGGAACCAAGAGACATCTTTTCAGTAAAGATTGAAGTCCTTCAGCTGTAACTTAAAAATGCACAGTTTCAACTTGCCATAGTTTAGGTGGAAAGGGAACACGCAGTTTGGGGCATATAGTTAGGGAATACTCATCATAAAAATTATCTGGTCTGGAAATCTAGTACACACATGTTACACATCCTTGCCCATTCTTTTGCAATCCAAGGTTTGACAAGTCAAAAGAGTCTGAAAATGGACTTCACAGAGTGTCTCAACACATGTAGACTGGAGACACTTGTGTGTGGAAATCTGCTTAGCATTAACATGTGTCTGAACTGTTGAATTATACAAGCAGAAACTTTGCTTTAAATTCAGATTTAAATCCTGAAACTAGTTCTGTCTAGAATAATACATAAACTGTAATGTTATCTCAGTTTTCCATGGGCTTTAGGAAAACTTAGTGGCAATTGGTCATCCGCTCCAAATTTATATGCATTTAATCAAAACCTCTCTGTACTGGTAACAACAAAGAAAGTGTTAACTCCACCCTTTGTACATTTCTATAGCTATTGCCACAAAATGTCTTGTGAAAATACGTACTTTCCAAAAACTGCGGAGACTTTTTGGAAATTTCCACAGCATTTTTTTTTTGAGTTTCAGGCTTGTTTGTATATGTCTGAATTTTAAATTTTCCTGCCCTATGGCTTTTAAATTAACTATAAAAACGTGCATTAATAAATCCTTGTTTGTTCCTATCTAGATAAGTAAAACTGATTCCAACTTGTTTATTCTAGAAGTCCAAAGTATTTCTAATTAAATTTTAAGTTCTGTATTTCATATATTGCTTTATTTACAACACACTTTTCAGTTTAACTGTCAGGCACCAGGCATCCTGAAAAAAAAAATTTAAATTTTAAAATAGGACTATATATGTTAAAGAGCATTAAATGTTAGTTAAATTATAACCCAAAGGCTAATATTTGTGTCTGTGAATGTGTAACAGAGTTAGTCTGGGAATGAGTAGTTTTGAAAATCTATGTTATGTACCTAATTCCCAATGATTTTCAATAGGAGTCAGTCTCTTGTGCTCTGCAGATGTTATAAAATTATTTAAAGAATGTACCTGAATTTGTAATGGAGTATCATTGATTCACGAGGATGCTGCAGTCAAATTGAAAAATCAGCAAATCACTCACTGAGAGTCTGTGGCACAGAGTTAATATTTAGATAGCATAGACACCTAAGTTTTAAGACTTGGGCATTACTAGATAGAATTGATCGCTAAAATATAGTAAAATTCGGGTAACGTGAAGATTGATAAGCTATAATACATTCCTCTTTTGCCTGCTTTTATATCACGGTTTTACTTGCCCTGTAGTTTGAATAGATAAAGCAACATACTTTAGCATCCTTCCAAAATCAGAATTCAGTTTTTTCTACTGAGGTATGGTTTCATGATAATTAATTTTTTCATTGTGTCATTAATTGCATTAAATCTTCCACTTCTGGATAAGAAATAGCATTGATAATAAAAAAAGACTGCATGAGAATCGTTATCATGAAACCATGCAAAGGGAAAATAGATAGAACATGTATGTAGGCTGAAGAAATGCAGTAGAATGGTATATCTGAGGACAGGGAGAACATATTAGAAATGTGATGATTGAAATAAAATAGTAGATAATCATTGTGTTAATTATGTTAATCAATGAAAATTATTTTTCTGCAAAATGTTTCAAAAATTGTGGAAGTATAAGGCAGTTTTTTGGGTCAAAAAGTCAAATTCTTTTTTAATCAAAAGTGCTGTAGAAAAAAGAAAGTTTCCGAACTAGGAAATATTTGTGTAGCTCTTAGTGGTGAAAGGGAAAATTGAAATAATCCGGAATGCCTTTGGAATATGAGCACCCTTGGAAGGGCCAGATTGGCTACTGAGTAGTATTGTCAATTATGTGTTGGGGACGACTTGTTCCTAGATTTACTCTGGAATGAGGAAGTACAAATTAAGTCTTCTGCAGGCATTTTCTGACATACGCATCTGATGTTGTGTTGGTGATGGACCAAGCACTTTCCCTAAAGTATCTTTAAGGAGGAGCAACTGGGGAGCAACAGTGGTGGTCAGATATTTTAGAGAAAAGGAGCTGATTTTGTGGGTTTAGCCTGTGAAAAAACTATTTTATCATCAGAAGCTGTTCTCCATCAACTGGATAAAAGCTATTCATCAGTTGGGATAATTCTTATACTACAGATGAAATAGTTATAAAAGAGTAGGTAACAAATCTTTGCTCTGTTGTATTTTTTCATAAGTAGTATGGCCTTCATAACTTGGTATATCATGTGATATAGTGAAATTAATTTCCAGTGAAACCATTAATTTCAAGGCTGTCTTCTAGCCTATTATGGTTTTGTTTGTCCTGACTCATTAGCAGTCAGCTTTTTATAATGAGATTTTCATCAGAATAGTACACGTTTATTCTTTAGTACTCCTTCAGGGGTGAAACAGAGCTGCTTAGACTAGCTTTTTGGTGCCAAAAGGGGTCGGTACATGCTCTGATTAAAAAGAAGCAGCTAGATCAAACATCTTATTATTGCTTCCTTGCCTGGATGTTTTTTTTCTAGTATTATATACTCTGTTTCATCTTACTAGTAACAGTTATGTCTTGGTCTACCTGGACAAAAAAATACAGTGAGATGAAGTACCAACTGTGGACACAAAGTCCACCTGAATTTTATGCTCGATCTTGCATAATTTTGAAAACAAAAGTTGCAGGGCAAGCACCTCAACATTCCTTATAGGTCACCTCAATCTTCAGAGAAGAAGATTTTTTTATACTGGAAGCTGTATGAAACACTATACCATATTTATAAAAATAGCTTCTAACACAAAGGGAAAGAAATTAGAAAGAGAACTTGCTGTATGTAACCTTTGACATGTTTGTCTGGGTCCACCAGGCCTGCTCTAGCATGCAAACAAACCAAAATCACACAATCCCACCAAGCCAATCCTATCCCAGTTTTATGAACTGTTGCAATTTGTTCTTTATAAAGAAACAATTCAATGCCAACAAAACAATTTTTTTTTTGTTTGGCAGGCATCTGTCTTCAAACTTTTGATATCTGTAGTGTTATTTTTTGCTCAAAATATTCTCTAAAAATGAGTATAAACAAAAGACCCCTCAAGCAATTAAAGAAATCTCAGCTTTTAGTTGTCAGTCTTGCATTAATTCCAGAGCTCTAGCTGCTGCAACTGACAGATTCCCCTGGAATCTCCACTTCATTAAATAATGTAAATGTCTAGCTTTTCTGGTGAAAATATAACCTGATTGCAAGGAGAGAAAACTGATACCCAAAATGGTTATCTCCCTGCTAATTGTATAAGTTACATTTTGGTAAAGAAGGAGGGATTAAGAGAGTTCTGATTCATAGTCTTGAACACATAGCTGGCAGTGTTTAATAACAGAGCATGACACATGAACAGTCTTCCATATTTCTGCATGCATTCTGCTAAAAGTTTTTTGCAATAGAGTATTTTTTCCAGATGAAATTGCTGTCTAGCCAAAACCAAGTTTGTGGATAGAATTGTGCTTACTTTCACTGACTGGTAGTTTGCCTGATTTCCTTACTTGATTTGGGTTTACCAGCAAATCATCAATATTAATTAATTTCCTCTTTTTTGAATAGGTTCTAATCGTACTGTAATTTAATACTTTTCTTTCATCTTGGACATATGTAGCATCCAGGCAGAGACCGTCTCTGACCAAACCAGTGTACAAAAAGACATAGCTACATTCTTATTTGGTACCTGTGGGGTCACACTTTTAAGCCATTGAGAACAGGAAACAACTTTAAGATGTATTTGTGATGTGTAAGGAAGTTCCTATTTTCTTCTTTCACTCTCAGTCTGCAATAAAGCATGTATCAAAGAAGAGGTAAGCAATTTATAACTCAGTTAAAGGGAAGCTTTATGTCTCATGTGTTTCAGTAGGAATTGACAAGATACCCGAATTGATCACAGAGTCATGGAATGGTTTGTGTTGGAAGGAAGGGCATGGATTATGATGGCACAGTCATGCACATGACTCAAAGAAGAGAAAGCTGAGTGTAGCACAAAAGATTAATATGACGTTTCTCCCATTTAAAAGAACTGTGGGTCTTCAGAATAATGTGATCATCTCACCCTAAGAGGTCAGGAGATAAATTCATTGTATACTGTTTTTAATACTTGTTTATGTTGAAGTAGATTCATAGAGCTGTCTTAGTATTTTTTGACTTTTATGTCTACTAAACAGATTTTCTGAAATAAATACCCATGATTGAATTACCTTGTATTTAAACATAACATAGCAAAAAAGAGGATGTAGCCTTCTATTGCTAAATTACATCACAAGACTGATTATCCTCTGAGCTAGATAATGATGTAATAAGATTAAATTTAATATTGAGAATTGAGATGTTTAACCTCTGCTGTTTACAAGAGGATCAAGAATGTTATTACAACTGCTTGAGGTCTGAGCCAAAATTTCTTGTAACTAATGTAGCCAGTCTCCAGCAACCCCTGAAAGATGCTGAATTCCCATTTCTGTAACATATTTTACCTCAGGGGAACTATGATCTGTTCTCACACTGTCATCTAATGACATAAACAAAACTGAAAAGGTAACCAAATCTTAACTCCCACCTGAATCCTTTCCCCCTTCCCTGGCTTTTGATCTGTTTTCTACAACTGCCAATTTTTCTTATATGTCTGGGGCAAAATGTAGAATCAAGCAATGTATTTGCGGAGGAAATAGAATATGTATGTCGTTGAGTTAGAGGTTTAACAAACTTGAATAATTTTTTAAATAGTAAGTTTCAGTTTAGAAATTTTAAACTTGGGAAATTCTGTCTAGGCTCATGGAAAAAAATACTCTCCTATGTTGTCATATTAGTTTTTCACTTAATTAGACATGTTAAGACTGGGGTGGTTAGTGAGATATCTGAGATATACTCCAAGTGACAGAAATAAAAATTGCATTGTAGTCTGTCTGTAGATGCTGACAATGAAATACTATTTTCTGTCCCCTACTGAGAGTGTGTGTAAGTAGGAAGAGGGAGGAGAGGAAATCTGGCCGAATTTTGTTAGGCTATACTTTCTCTGCTTTTATAAGAAGCACGTTATTATCCATGTTCCCGAAAGTGCTCTCAGCAGCCCCACAGGCAGCTGCCTGCCACTGCCTATTTCTGTAGTAGCTCTCCTTTGTTCTACTTGGTGCCTGCTCCTGAACCTGCACGCCTCCAGTGCCAAGCCAGCCCTACTGTTAGCTGAAACCTCACCGTTAAGTGTTTTGTTGCATCAGCACAGCTGGAAGTCTGACCTCAGCTATTAATGACAGCTCACTTATCGAAAGCGTTTCTTGAAACAAAGGTAGTAAAAACATTATGCGAATGCTTGATTGCAATAATTTTTTGTAATTTAATCACTCCCTCACTATGAAATAATGTGTTTGCTTGTTTTTAATATTTTCATTGTGGAAAGGGTTTGATAGCTTAAATATTGAAGTACATCCAGATATATTCTATATACATAGATATATATATCAAGATATATCAATAGGCAAATATACTTCATGTAAAACTTTGTGTTTAAATCTAATAAAGGACAAATACATGAGAATATTTTTATTGAAAATTAATTTAATTATTGTAAGACCAGTACAATTACTATACTAATAGATATCTGACATAGGAAAAAATTTGCTTACCCAAAAACTGTGTTTAGTTCTTTGACTGTGTTCTTGCATTTCATTGTCACCTTTCATCTGGAAAATAGTTTTTTTCACAATGTATAATTGCCATTTTTCCTGGCTTTGCTCCATGGTTGTGTGAACCATAAGCAACAATTGAGCAGGGGTATTTCCAGTGGTCTCTGCAGAAGATTTGTATTGCCAGTGCTGAATGTTTCAGATTATGATGAATTTTCACACTTCCAGGGGTTGGTTGGGGAGCTTTATGTTGATATTTTTGCCCTACCATGTTTTACCTAGCCTGTAGGAATGAATGTATGAATGTCTATACATGGACGGATATTTATCAAAAAAAGCCATGATTAAACCCTTGTTATATTAAAATTCATAGATTTTTACATGTTTTGATAAGAAAGTTTCTGTGACCAAAAGCATAGATAGTGAGCCATTACATAGTAACTTGTAAACTGGGAGTATATGTACCTGCCTGGGAAATGGAAGACAGACATTCAAGTCCTTGCTCTGCCAAAATGAAAGCAAAGACATAAACCTGAATCTCTGCTTGAGGAGAGCTTCTTGTCTCAGTGAATGCCAAGAGGTAAGCGAATCCAGTTCTTTTCTAAGCTTACTTCACAAAGCAGGCTGACTTTTTACCCTCCTAGTACTCCAGTGCATCCCTGTCTCAATCAGAGAGGACAGAATAGAGTGGAACAGTGTGAGCAGAGGGGCTTGCATCACACTCAGTGGAACCTGTGTAATTCCCTCAGGCTGGAAGAGCAGGTGCATCCCACTGCGCTGATCACCATAGGCTACTTCCAGGTGAGATATCAGCTCATGCACTGCCAGCATGGGCAGCTCCACAACCGGATTTCCTGAGCAGTACGGACATGTTCTGTTTCTGGCCTTGAGCTGGCAGAAGTGGGTGCCTGAATGTGGATTTGCCACTGTATTATTGCAGCCTTTTCTGAATAATGGACTGTTTGCGTAAGAATCAAAGGAGAGGAGAGTTCTTGATCAAGATGTGTGTGCCTTAATTACTTCATTCTTCATGCTGATAAGATACTGCAGGATGTTTTGAGGCAGTAAGATTGTGAGACTGAGCATTGGAAAATTTCAGAATAGAAGACTTGTAAAGATAATGGTCACAATTTGGTTAAATAAGGGAAACACTTTTTTCCTTCCAATAATACTGTAAGAATGTAGCAGAGAAAGTTCCTTTCAGTTCAAGGATGTTCAGGACTAGGATTTGGCTTCTCAGGGACGGCACGGATAAGAATTTGTTGTCAAATAAATCGCTTAAGTGGCTGTTTTGTCAGTTTTGTCTGTGAAGTAGCTGGAGCAGTAAAGCAAAGCACTTTGGGCATGTGCAGAATGTGAATAAAGATTAAAAAAAATCTTTAGGGAAGAAGAGAAGGCTGAAGTAAGAAGCAAGAAAATCCTGATTTTTCATTATATATCAACTTTACTAGCACTTCACTGGAATATGACAAAAGAAGATAATAACTGAAAAGATTTTTTAAAGTGTAAATTCACAATAAGAGGAATTAAATTAATATAGAAAGGAACTAAATGACTGCTGTGTTGTACTGAATTGCCTATATGTATTAAAGCTGATTTTTGTGATGCCCTTTCTTTTGCCAGATGATTGCATACTCACATGCAATGATTCCTATGTTTAGAAATTTATATTAACTATTTTATTTACTGTTTAATTAGTGCTATTAACCAGGCTTTCCTGTTTGTCATTGTGATTTTATTGTCCTTAAGCCAAGATCCTAGGTCCTTAGAATTATATTTTTAAAGGATCTTGGAATATAGATTTTTACTAGCTAAGCTTTAATTGGTGCAATGGAAACAGTAACTCAGCAAAAATTCCTGTTGATTCACTAGAAAGAAGGATCCAGTCTTTAAAATCAAAGTAAAGAATTCAATAAAAAATACCTGAGTAGGCTCAGAATTATTTATGTTCAGAGCAATGATGAATTATATATGAAATGAAGTAATTTGATTCACATTGGGTATTTTATTTATAGTACCATTCTCAAAAAGAAATACTTTTGCTTTAGAAAGCAGAGTAGATATTTTTGATTTGCATGGAGTTAAACCCACAGCTACTACAGATAATGAGAAATTTGCAATTAATTTTGATAACAAGTAAGTTAAGGTGAAGAGAACTTGGAAATCCCTCTAATTTCAGGACAAAAATCATTAATGCTGAAGTGAGTGAATTGTGTCAGATGAAGATGCAATAGTTAAAGAAACTAAATTCTGTTTTCCCATTCTGTATTTCTGCTTGATTCCATGAACACTGAGTTTCTAATAAGACTGTCAGAGCACTAAATCTTATCTAATCTCAAGAAAGACTTTAGAAAATCCCAAGTCTCTGATGGCAAAGTGGAGATAGATTTAAAGAGGGTTTTGAGCTACTTGTATTTTTGCAGAGATTTAGCTACTAACAAAAATATTAGTATTTGTCTTTTCAAGCATCACAGACACTGAAAATCTGAATATTTATCAAGTCTCTTTTTCAACACTTTTCTGTCTATCTCGACTTACCTTGTGGCTCCCTGTTGTCTTGAATCAATGTTTTCCAGAATTGTGGCTTCTGTCAGGCACCCCAATGCTTCAGTGTCTGGGCATGCTGATATGTAGCAATGGGAAGCTGACATAGAAATGGTCAAAGCAGAAAGGAAGTCTGGGCTGCATTTTCAAAGATAAGTTAAAAAATAAATCTTTGTTATGGGAAAATGAATATTCTCTTAAAAGGGACGCTCATTTTTACTTAGACCTTTCTGGTACTTATCCTTGAGTCATATAAATAGAAAGCATTAGAAAAATGGAGTAAGTAAACATTATGACTGTCAAAATACGATGCATTTAGATGAAGAATCCTTAGAGGAGTTGATGGTATTACTTTATGTATTGAAATTGATGATATAGCCTTGTCAAATTACCATGAAGGGTTTATTTACATTTGGCTTATTTCCTAGGCAGCATAGCTGCCTTTCTAGTACAGACAAAGCTTATTGAAATCTTTGTCATGAGTGTTTCATGTTGTGGAATTGCACAATTAAAAACAATATTAATTATATTTTCAGCAACCTATTGCTCATTTTGCATTAAAAAGACAATCAGAAAAAAACCTCTAGATATGATATAAATCCCTTTAAAGGTTCAAGGAAAGAGGCTCCTATTTATTCCTTTACATAAACATGCACTGCAGGAAGAGACTTAAATTGCGCTCACTACTTCTCAGCGCGGAGGAAAAAAATTAGTAAACTCACTAAAATTACCCAATGTTTTTGGGAAGAAAGCAAAAACTTGTGACCCTCTTTCCTAATTCTGATTTTTCCTAATTACGAATCATTCTCTCATACACTCAGACTTTTTTTTTAAATCAAGGAAGTGATTTTTTCATCTCTTGCAAAAATGGATGTTCAGTACTGGCTTGATTACAACTTAGTTTTGAAAAGCAACTTAACTTATTTAATTATCTATGTATTCCCATTGATCATGGCTTGCTGGCTATTTTCTTGCATGAGGAAACTTGTGTAATGTCAGGGTTTTTATCAGAGGACTCCCCTATGAATAATAGCATCAGGTAGAGGTGAAAAGGCATACAGCAATAAAAAGGGAAATAACGTGGATTTAATAGGCCATAAGCAATGTGCTCTTTTGTGTTTATCTTGGTGAGTGTGGGAAAGATGAGAGTTGTTGCAAAAAAGCCCTTGACCTCCTTATGAGAATTGGGAAAAGAAATGGGAGTGAATTTATAAAACTGGATCGTACGGGAGAATTGGCTTGGTGAGCTTCCGTTAAGTAAATTAGATGGTGGTGAAAGTCCAATGCATTCAGTCTTCTGCATGAGAATAACTGGCTGAAGCACAGGAAAACAGTTTAGTCTGGGATAGCTGGGCTTTTTCTGCTAGATTATTTTTGCAATGTAATCTTTAACTCATTTTACAGTCAATAGTCTGGAAAATTCTTATAGATCAAAGTTGGGGAACTTTCAAGAGCAGGGAGCTTTTGGGCATAAATTTTGCTAATTTGAAAAGAGAAGAAGGAAAAGCTTGGGGCAAAGCAAGCATATTACGTTATTAAAAATCCTCCACTTTAATTTGCAGCAAGTTGAAACAAAATTTTACATTTACTGTTATGCAAATACTATGTTTAACAAATAATAGTGAGATTCTAGATCATGATAGATACTTATGCTAAGAATGATGACTATGAAACCCCAAACAGAGTAAATCATGTTCTTAAATAGTTTTATTTGATCAATAGGAAATCATATTATAATCTGCAAAACCATATGAATACATGTGAATTTCCTATGTTATGCTCGCTTCTAATAATAAAAATAATCCTATAAGAGGACAAGTAATTTCCTGAGAAAAGCAGATTCTTCTTTGCTACATTATTTAATGAAGCTGGGGTCTGTGGAAGACTAGGCAGCAGCCAGTGCTGTTTTCTGTTTTGCCACTTTGGTGACATATTCTCCTTGAGATACTGCTTTTGAGACTCTAGCAATTTTTTCCCAAGGTTTAAATGGGAGTCAGCTATTTAACCCTGTTTATAGGAAGAAATTGATCTTATAATAATTGGTATAGGTCTGAACTTATTTTAAAAAGGGAGTGCAATCAAATTAAAAGTTAAAAATTGTGTCCCATTATTAGTGCTAATACATTTCTCTTATGTGCAGTGAGAGATAAAGAGGTGAAAATATTGGAATAAATACTTCAGTGAGGTTTTTGTAGGAGCCTGAATGTATTTTCTGAGACAGAATCTCATTCTTGAAGCAAGGGCAATTTTTTTTAGAAGGTAATGTATGGTGCGTTGACCCCAGCCAGCGACCACACAGCTGCCTGCTCATCTACCCCATCCACACCTACCCCAGCAGGAAAAGGGAAAGGTTAGGAAAACAAAACTCATAAAACCCATGAGTTGAGATAAGGGTAGTTTAAGTGAAGGAAAAAGGGGAAAAAAATCCAACAAGCGATGCAAAGGTGGTCATTTACCACCTTCCACAAGCAGAGTGATACCCAGCCAGTCCCTGAGAGATGGCCACTTTTGAA
Source organism: Dryoscopus gambensis (assembly GCA_013389985.1). NCBI lineage: Eukaryota > Metazoa > Chordata > Aves > Passeriformes > Malaconotidae > Dryoscopus > Dryoscopus gambensis. Next base: position 1,430 of record WEIT01012801.1, on the reverse strand, counting down.
AGCCAACTTGCCTTTCCTTTTCTTCTCCCACTACCCCAGCTCTACTGCTGATCATGACATGTTTTATGGTATATCCCTTTCCCCACTTTGGGTCAGCTAGCCCGGCTGTGTCCCCTCACAACCTTTTGTCTGCTTCCAGCCTTCTTGCTACTGCTGCAATGCCTTGAAAACGGCTACTGGTTCTAGTATAATAAATGTTGGTTTTGTGTTTTCCTCCATCTAATACTGTGAGTTTGAGGGACAGATGATTCAATGTCTGAAATCTTATTACAGACAAGCAAGACAGAGAGTGTGTCGGTTGTTATTTTTCTCTCTGGACTCCCCCATATCACTATCCTCAGAGCCAAGTGAAACAGAGATCTTAGACAGAGTTGCTTTTATTTCCCATCCCTGTAGAGACAGAACTCCTCTGTCCTGCTGAGAGGGTTTTTTCCCTACAGTTCCTCTCACTTTTCTTACATGAAGTGGCAAAATCAATGTCACTGCATATTTTTCAAGCAACAAGTTTGCTTTGTGTTACAACATCTCTTCTCCAGTAATATGCTCTTTTATATCACAATAAAACATGATCTGGTTAAGGCTTTGATTCAGGGGAGATGGACTGTCAGATGTACTTGACTCTTTTACACCTAGAGCCTTTGCATGTGTAAATGTGTCAGGAATTAATGTGTTCCATTTCTGGAGTCCCAGCTGGTTTTTTAAAGATTTACCAAGTACTGTAACAGTCAAAATGCCTTCAGGCTTGCAAATGAAGAGAAGTTGTACATCCAAGTGGAGAGCAGGCTGATGACAGATGGGAGAGACCCATCTGTAGAGGGTCTTTGAAACTCCATCAGTTTCACCACAAAAAGCTTGGCTTTGTCAGAGGATTCAGGGTTATCCTGTGGACTGGAAAGTGGAGTCTGATAGAAAAAGTGCATTAAATCTTCTTATCCTTCTGCTTAACAGGATCCTGACTTCTGTTTTACCCATTTAAAAACCTGACTGAATGGAAACTATTAAAATACATTTTACTACTAATTAGGAGGTAAGCATTGCATCAGTTTGAAAATTACCCTGGCAACTTGACAGCATCTGAATAAACATGTAAAACTTTGGCTATTACTCTGTTCATCTTTGTTGGATATACAAAGAACCTTAAACTAGGGTGATATAAATTGATAGAGCCTCACTAAACATAGTTATGCCACTCTTGTACTAGCT
>WEIT01012795.1:93611-128111 GCA_013389985.1 Dryoscopus gambensis | reverse complement strand
GAAATACATACTAACAGGCACGCAGCAACAAAAAAAGAAAGCTGGAGCAGAAGAGAAAGTTTAAGAATGAGGGGGTTTATTTTTGGAAAAAAAGGAAAAAAATGTGGTTGCGCAGATAATTATTCTGAGATAAGATCTGGTTTTAATTATTCAGGGGGTTATCCAACCTGAATAGATTCACTGAGTACAGTTATGACTGACTTGTCTACGTGCAGCTTGAATCTCCCACAGCCAGTGTTGAGCCAGAGCAAATTAGCCCGGCTTGACCTGAGCTTGCCCTGCAATTGACTGACCACATGTTTATCCCCCCCTACAGTGGGATATCCGTTGCTTCCCATGTTTGTTGTGTTTTTCCAATAACTGTTTTCTGATCACGTTCCCTGAGTAATGGAAAACTGCATGTTCTTTTTCTGGAAAACTCTAGCAACTCTTAAAGAAATGCAAGTCTGATGGCAAAGGAGATGAAACTTCAAATTAGAGACTATGTTTTTCAGTCATAAAACAAATTTCTTTGGCAGCAACCGGTCAGGTTCTGTGTGAAATAATTTCACGTTAAATCTTTCTTCAGGGAGGAGAAGAAAATTTACAACGCTTAAAGGAGAACTTTTTAAGCAAAAAATTTATGCAAGATTTGTGCATCATAAACAGTTAGAAAAGATGAAAATTTTTTTTACCCTGACTGTAGTAAATGCTTTTACTTTTGGCAGGTGCCAGGGTAAGAAGGACACCATCATCTGCAAAATCCAGTGCAAAAAAAGTGAAGAAACGAAACCCATGGTCAGATGATGAATCCAAGTCTGAAAGTGATTTAGAAGAAAATGAGCCTGTGATTATTCCAAGAGACTCTCTGCTTAGAAGAGCTGCAGGTACCCAAGATTTTGAGAATTGTGTATTGTGACTGAAAGTTTCAACTACAAATCTACATTTTCCTTTGACCGTAGCCTTCCTTTAGGACTTTATTTTCTACAGATCGCTTGCATTACAATTTCTTCACTGTGTGAAGAACACTCCTAATGTCAAGATCAGGAATTTAGGGGTTGATATGAAGGATTTTGTAACTTAGATCAGAAATCTTTTTCCCTATTCTAAACACTAGAATTGAAATTACTCACAAAGCCTTGTTACTCACAAATTATACAAGAAACAGACAAGATAATATTATTACAAACAAGAAAAATTACTCTAATACAATCGTACTGCCAAATAAGGCCTAAAAGGCAAGTAAAAATTTTATGAAAAAAATTCTGAACACTCCACAAAAACCAAGACTGAAAGTTTGGAAAATGTATAAGTACTTGATGGTTAAAAAAACCCCACAGTGTTTCTGGAAAATTAGGAAGAATGTTTAAATAGTGGATTCAAGAAAACTTCAATTGTAAGTGAAGGATTCTCATTCCTTGAAAGTACTGCTGCACAATGTCTCCATAATGCCCTTAGCTGAAGGTGTCTGAGCAAGCCACAAGAGGTGTAGGATGTTTGCTAACATCTAAATTATTCTTTACTCTTTTCAGCCCTTTATTCTTCCAGGCCGAAACAAATGTGTTACCCACCACTCTTCTGTCTTGTGTACTCTGAGGCAGGGATTGTTCACTGACTTCCACTTGGATTTGTATTTCTATCTGTATTATTTAACATAAACAACTATCCTGAAATGTGTACGTGTTTGATTTTCTCAGCTGAGAGGCCCAAGTACACTTTTGACTTCTCAGAAGAAGAAGATGATGCCGATGATGATGATGATGCCAACAATAACAATGATTTGGATGAGCTCAAAGTAAAAGCCTCTCCAGTTACAAATGACAGAGAGGATGAGTTTGTTCCCTCAGACAGTTTAGAAAAAGATGAATATGACTTCTCCCCAGCCAAATCAAAGCCATCTCCAGAGTAAGTACTGTAACTCAGCAGGATTTCTTTATAAATAATTTTTTCAATGCAGAAGTGTGAACAAAACTGAGAAATATCAGCCTGTTAATACTCTACATGTACTGTGAAAAATAAAATGTGGAGGAATTAAAGCATATGTTATCTCAGCCTTGCAACTGACCTATGCAGGGGTGACCTGTGATTCAAAAAAATAGTAATATATAAAAATAGTTATGATACACTGTCTGAAATATCATCTGTTAAACTACTTTTTAAAAGATTCTCTCTTTTCTGTCTTGTGCCAGTCTGGTATAGAGAACTATTGAAAAAAATGTAATTCTGTTAATTTTAAATGCCTGAAATTCTTGACTGGATGTCAGTTTTAGTGGTTTGACTGCTGAAAGCAGATACAAAAAGGCTGGAAATGTTAAAACAGTATGTGAATCTTACATGGATATTATGATGTCCGTGTACTTCAGTATGTGCTTAATGTAACTCATATAATTCTTTTTTTTTTTTTTTTTTGATTGTAAGTAGAAAAACATCTCAAACCAAGAAAAATCAAGATTTTGGGAACATCTTCTCTTTTCCGTCTTACTCTCAGAAGACGGATGATGGTGAGCTTGTTTTCACAGTTCCGTTTAATTTTTATAGCAACTATTAATGGAATATTTTGGGGAGTGGTACACACAAACTTCACGCAGTAGTTGCAGGAGAAGGATGTCCACATTTATAAAGGGGAAAAGTGCGGGAAGTTCTGGTCTTTAGAGGAACAAAGCTTGTATCATAGGTAAGGAAGTCGCAGTACCTCCGTAGCTGTAGCATCACAAACACTTACTTGAGATTAATTTTTCCTGTAGCTCATACTGATGTAATTACTATATGTCGTGAATAAATCTTATTTTTAACTTGCTCTGTGATTGTAGATACAACAAAATTGGACAGTGATGATGAGGATTCTGCTCCCGTTTTCTCATCATCTTTTGCCCCAAAACAAACAGAGAAAATTCCAAGTAAAACAGTAGCTGCTAAAAAGGGTATGTATGGAATTGGCCTGTAAGCCAATCCTTTTATTTAAAAGTCATCTTCTTCACCTTTGCATTGTCTCTTTGGGCTTCAGGGTGGGATCTGCTTCCATTTATTTTGAATTGCGTGAAATTCAGCGATAGACTGTGAACTTTCTGCAGCTCCTGAATAATATTAATTTGTTTCTTTCTACTGGCTACTTTGTAGTGTCAATACTTTCCCCATCCGGAGGTGGTGTTCAGCCTTTGTTTAGTGTAACTCATGGGAGGTTTTTAGCTTCAGAGAGTGGACTGAAGTGGAGTGTGACACCAGGAGGTGTGGAATATCCCTTGGGTCAGTGGGAGGCAGCTGTCCCAGCTGTGTCCCCTCACAACTCCTTGTGCACCCCCAGCCCCCTTGCTGGTGTGAGAAGCCAAAACTCTGTGTCAGCAGCAACAGAATATCCCTGTGTTGTCAACGCTGTCTCCAGCCCAAGTACAAAACACAGTCCCAAACTACCACTATGAAGAAAATTAACTCTGTCATTCAGAAGGCTATCACTTTTTCCTCTTGAAACAGAGGATGAGAGGCTCTCCTCAGACTTCAGAGGTATAAATTCTGTCAGTTATTAGTCAGCTTTTAGAACTGGCATCTTGCAGCATTTTTTTTCCTGTGATACTGTGGCCTTTGTTTTTTAAAACTTCTTTTGACCAACTATATTAATTCTTCTGTTAAAAAAGGTACCTCAGGGAATTGACAAGAAAGCAGCCAGTTACAATAGTTAAGTTACTCTTAAAAATGAGAAAAAAACCGTCTTGTGTTCTCTATTAGGCACCAGTGAACTGCAGCATCTTTTCACCCTTTCCCCCATTGCCTCCCTATTTCTAATTTATTTCTTGATGCATTGTGTCTAATCTAATTTGTTAACAGTTCAAATCAGTGAAAGCCTGAATATTTCTCAAACATTTCCAGTTGCTGGTAGAGTTTTGTAGTATAGTAAATAAAGATTGTTTAGAGGAATAGCCGATCTCTATAGAGTAGTCTTTTATATTAAACTTTTGTACTGCAGCAAATGCAAGAGAGAACTTTCTATGCAGTAGCCAGGCATGGATGCAATTTAACATTCAATCTTTCTCCCTCTCTTGTTTTTTGAGGGTCTGGATATGGTAAGTTGTCATTAGCCTAAACTGAAACCTTAAAATACAGCTGTGATCTGTTTCTGAGTTTCTGATTAACCTGTACACACACAAAATAGGTATAAACAGGCTCTCTTTCAAGCAAGAGTTAAATTTTTAAATTGCCTTCAGAGTAGTCTTAGGGACAGTCTCCCTCTCAGTGCACGGCCACATGACAGGTTGCTTTCACCAGTTTTCATCTCTTCTGCCCAAATCAGACATGGCCACAGTTTCATGATCACAGTTGGACAGTCCAGTGATAACCCAGCAGGTTTAGTTCATTGGTCATCTGGTTTCCTTTTCGTAGTCTCTTTGATTCTAAGTGCATCTTCGTGGACTTGGCAGAAGCCTCATCAGAACCCATTTTCTGGTAATGAAATATTCCATCCACTCACCCTCGCACTGGGAGTGCTGATTGTGTGTGGCTAAAATGATTGCTTCCAGAGTTGTTTGATTTTCTCTGACTTCAGACTCCGGTCAATTTGGGATGAAATCTCTTAACCTCTGGTGTTCACTGTAGAGGATCAAGAGACAGCTGAACCTTTCCATGACTATTTGAGCTGTCTGTGGTTCTAGGGCTTTATAGTAAAGCCTAAGGGAAATATGAAAAGCAGCATTACTCTTGATGACAAGCAGCTGCTCACCTTGATGAACAGCCCAGCTGCTGAGATTCTAGCAGTGAGATGTACTCTTTGCATCACCTGCAGGGCTGATACCATACCTGGACTTCCTACTGAAAACTTTGGCTTCTTGAGAGCCCTGTGTACATTGATTGTGCTGCAGACTCTGTTTCCTGTCATGGTACCTAATGGAGAGCTTGGCTCAGCTGATGTGCTGTCAAGAGACCCTTCACACTTGTGCAGCCATTAGGGGTGTAATTTATGGTAGAGGACAAGAATCCCCCTGTATTTCGTGCAGAGGGAAGTGAGTATTCTGGACACTATTCCTTTAGCCACCAGATAACAACTGAGAGATTTGCTGTCCCTTGGACTTGGTGTTCTGCGGGCAAACTGCACAGGCTCTGTTTCAAGTGGAGAACAAATCCAGTGTCTGTGGCAGTGTTTCGTACCTCCCTTTGTGCAGTGACTCTGCAGTGGTAGCAGTTCAAGGCATTGTAGCCAAAACGCTTGTGGAGACACTCTCTGGTTCTCCACACACATTGCCCTAGTGATCCCGTGAATGAAATTTGAGTTCTCACAAACATCCACGTTCCTGGTATCTGAGAGTTTGTACATGTGTCGGTTGGAGGCATTTGTGGCTGATAGAGGGTAGGTCAGGTGTGTATCTGAGGTTTCTGCAAGACTCACTCATCTATAAGCCTATAGAACACATCTGATGATCTTAAGGGTCTTTTCTGACCTAAATGGTTCCATAATTCTATCCCTTGACACACCCACTGTGTGAACATTCCAATGACCATCTTTTAAAGACAGCCAGATTAGTTATTGTAGCACTGATGGAAATTCTCTAGGAAATGCAGAATGTTCCCTTCCTCTCCTTTCTGCTTTTTCCAAAGTTCCTTTTCACTGCGATTGACAGAAAGCAATGTCACAGAGACAGAGAAGAGGCACTGCCTCCCAAACTCCTGCAGTAATCCTGGGGAAAGCTGTCCTGCAGTCATACCACCCTGAAAGCAAAAATGTCACAAGCAGCTGGATTTGTAAACACTGTAATGTATCCAGACACGTTCAAAGTATCCAACCTGGACAACTTCTGTTGCTGCTTTAGCTACTAGTAACCTGTTTTGTACTCAAAAAGATGAAACAGTATTCAGTCAAGGACACTGGAATTTACAGGGTGCACCGATCCATCTCAGGGCAGGACACAGGAAACCTCCTGTTTATTCCACGCAGTTCTAGCATAAAAGCTGATGTTTTCCCCAAGTGCAGAAATCACTCATCTTGTTTTTTAATGTCTGCCATTTATGCTGTAATTGGAGTATCTAATACAACTTAATACGTCCAACCAGTATGTGAATTTAACACGTTTAGTATGTCTTAACTTCCAACAGCAAAACTAGATGCACCCCCTAAGCCTAAAAGAGCCCCCAAGGCCAAGAAGGTGGAAAGTGTAAACTCTGACTCAGATTCAGAATTCGGCATTCCAAAGAAGACGGCAGCACCCAAAGGTAGGAGCCACACCTGGGCTCTCTGTAGCACAGGGCTCACAATTATCCTAAGAAACACACTGAGTTTTTAGTACATTGAGCACTGGTAGATTACTCAGCCATGAACCTTTCCTGTGACAAATCCAGTGTATTTACAGTGACTTCTTGGCAAACGGTGTGTGAACTTTTTATCTGACCTTCACTGTTGGGAATGCACTTAATAGCTGCACCCCCCACTCCCCCTTCCATTCTGCTGGGTACTACTTATTTTCTTTGATCTCAACTCTTTCCAAGCCAGTAAAATTCTGGTAGTAATTGTAGTAAGTGGCAATTTCTGGGTTTTTAAGCCCAGTTTTTGGTATCCCAGTTCTCTGAGTCCTCACAACACAGCACAGCAAGCAGAGTAATTGGAGGAGTCTGTAAAGGATGTGCCAGTATTGATGGTTGAGGTTAACAGTAAATTTACTAAATAGTAAAGGTGAATTAATGCTGTGTAATCAGTGCAGAAGGTGACCAAGGACTTGTAGTTCTTCAGCAGTGTAGAAGTTATCTAATCTCATGAAGTTTGTCCCTGTCTTGAACTGACAGCTTGAGCTGTCAGGGTGAATGACTGTGGAAGAAGAAGAAAAGATTTAAAACTGAGAAAATAAAAAATACTGTATTATACTGCTGTTGTGAAGAAGGTTGAGTAGTAAACTGGGTTTGAACTTGACATGTAGACATACTAAAGTAATTTCACTAGGGGGTTTTTCAGTTTGATGAAGTCTGGAGTTTATTAAAAAAAAAAAAAAAACAACAAAACAAAGTTAACTCGTAATCTCTCACTTAGGAAAAGGCAGAGGGGCAAAGAAAAGGAAAGCATCTGGTTCAGAAAATGAAGGCGAATACAACCCTGGGAAGAAAACACCCAAGTCCACACCAAGCAAGGTCAGTTCCATCTATGCCCTCATCTCCTTGTAAAAAGAACCTCATGGATTACTTTACAAGTTCTTATTGTAAGTTACTAATATGGTAATGGGGGCTGAGTTGTCATTAGAAATCGGATGCTAGAGAGGTTAGGTTTTTTTTCAACTCTGAATATTAAAATGGAAACTGTACAAAGCATCACAACTCATTTGCCTTTTCTTTTCTAAAGAAATCCAAGAAGGCCGCTTTTGACCAGGATTCTGATGTGGAAATCTTCCAGTCAGGCTTTGCCTCCGAAACTGCCCCAAAGCCACGGACAGGCCGGGCTAGGAAAGAAGTTAAATATTTTGCAGAGTCTGATGAAGATGATGATTTTGATATGTTTAATTAAGTGCCCAAAGAGCACAAAAATGTTTTCCAAGTATCTTGTGTTGTCCTTTTGTCCCCTCTGTCGCAAACTTTTGTACATTTGACTTATTTTATGTGATAATGTAATTGATGGTTTTTATTATTGTGTGTAGGCATTTTAACATTTTGTTCTTACACCTACAGTTTTATGCTCTTTTTTACTCATTGAAATGTCATGTATTTGTCTGACTGGCTTGTAGAGATGTTCTAGACAGCTGTGCTAAAGCACATTTTAATTGTCATGGTTGCAAACAGCAAACCTGCTTTTTGAAATGAAGTTTAAACATTAAAAAAATGGAAAACTACTGTGTGTGTGTGCATAAAATTTGGGCTAGAGCGACTACTTCTACACAATTTTTAAAATAAATATATTTTATTCTTTGCCAGGAGACTCCATGGAAAAAGGTAAACAGTATATGAACATAGAAAGCATTGTTAAACAATCTCAATGTACAAACAGAGCCAGTGAAAGTACATCACAGACTTGCTAGAATATATAAAAAAAAAAATTCCACTAGTGCTTTAAATGAAACCTAAGAAACTGACACTTTAAATCTGTTAACCATTCTACCACAGTTTTCACTCTGCTTCATGGTGATTTAACAAGGCCAACAAGGCAGATTCTCTGCTTGTGTTTCTGGAAGTCCTAGCTGTACTTCCCTAGCACCTGGAAGGCTGGATAACCCAGCTGATTCCTGGCAGCTGATTCTTAAGGAAATACCCTGGACTCATTGATTCAAAACCTCTAAGTGAGTCTGCTGGTTATCATCCCATGAAGTTTCCCTAATGGCTTGTGAACAAGTAAACAAAAACATGGTAACACTGAAAAGTGTTTCTGCCTTGGAGGCTATAACATTGCTGTTGAAATGGAGCAGGTAATTGTGGAGCTAGGTCACCAGCCAGCTAAGAAACCACTTCTTTAAAATTTAAAGTGACATTAACAGTGGAACAAATGACATCTGAATAACTGATCTGGCAGTTAATGCTGATACCAATACCTCTTCTGCTGGGGCAGTGACGTTTTGTATACTTTTTACAAGGAAGGAGATACAAACTGAGGGCAGCAAGGACAAGTTTTCATATTTCAACTAAATCAGACGGTCCTTTCAACTTCCTTCTCTGGATGTGTACAGTAGTCCATGTCCTGTGGTTGGTGTCTTGATCGTTTTAGGTATGAGAGACAAAAGGAAAGCACCAAACATCCAGTATGGAGAGTACAGCCATACATTTGTATGTACAAAGTCATCAGAAATGCAACCAGATTTTGAAGACTGAGATCTGTCTTGTCACCATGCAATATTGAGTGTTCAGAGAAGAAAACAGAAGCTTAACTATTTTTTTTTTGCATGAAATGGCTGATTTAAAGTTTCAAAAGTTTGCATTTTCTAGTTTTAAGAGTTTAAACAGCAAGGAGTATATATCAATACATATGAAAATTTCTTGGTCCTTGTTGAGTTTATCTATATATATATACATATATAGATATATATTAAGTCCAGAAACTAAGCAGCAGTAAAAATGTTTTTCTTGCTTTTCATCCCTGTACATAAGGTAATAGGAATGTCTGAAGTAGCTGGGAAATGTCTTATTCCACCATAGGGGATTGACTGACACTGCTGTTATCCACTGAGCTAGGTGAGATACTGGGACTGTGTTCTGCAGTATTTCCATTTGAGGTTGGTGTCAGTGGTTCATGTCCTTCAGAGTTCTCCAACATTTCCTGAATAAGAGGTGGCATGGATCCAGGAATTTCCATTTTCAGTGTAATGACACGTTCTGCACCTTTAAAAAGAAAACACAAAATCCTTTCCATGAGCATGATTCATACAATTTTCTTTCTGCTAGCATTACAGTAGTAATTTCAGGGTGTATTTTGTTCGTGGATTTGGTGTCTCTTTCTATACTTCTTGCATACAAATGTGTGTGAGTGAACTGCTTCATGCAGTTCCAGAGAAAGGAGTTGGGTGAGTGCTCCTTAACTAATTCAAACCTATGACATAGCAACTGACATTTCAATACAGGTAAATTGGACGAGCTGCCTACTTTCAAAGAAGGAACCAAAATGGCACTAAATTATACTGAAAAATTAAATTAGGCTTTGATCATGTAGATGTCTTTATAAACTGGAATAACATTCAGTCCTTATTCTGTACTGGATCTGCAAAGAATGAGAAAAATTCTTACTATGGTAAATAGGTGTGAATAATGGTAAATAGGTGTGAATCCTGCAAGAGAACTGCAGTGATCTAAGTCAAAAACATTTCTTTCCCATAGAGAAAACTGTGAAATAAGATGCCGAATTTAACAATTACTTTATAAAAGAGCACATTCAGGCAAAAGGGTACTTTTTGGGGGGAGGCTGTCTTCTGTGTTCTTCAGGCATCTTGTTTTGTGCAAATGAGCCACCAAAGTGTGCAGGAGCCCTGAGCACTGCTCAGCTCTGTCTTGGCTGAGGCTGTTCGTGTTGGGCTTGTCATGTGCTAACAGGCATTTATATGCAGAGGGAGCTCTGCAGGTGAGTGCACGCAGGATTAAACAAAATTACTGCACCAATCACGACCACTCAGACTGGGAGCCAACAACAACTGGAGGAAAAAAAAGCCCAACACAAAGTCTCGGTGTGTGGTCAGCAGGCAGGGACACAGCATGAGCACAGCACGGACACAGCAGCCAAGACCCTGCCAGACACTGGGCAGGCAGCGCTGAGGGAACTGTGCATCAAGCCATTTATAGCCATAAACCTCAGCATTTGTGTTGCTCAGGATTCCTCATCATCTTAAAATTGGGAGTCCAATGGAAGAGGAACCTGTGTTTTTTAAACAACAAGAACCAAAAAAAAATTACAGAGAAAATAGTTTGGTTATTGACAAACCATTCCAGAAGAGCGATCCTTTGGAAATACTCTGCTTATCCATGCTGCTGCAGTGGAGATGCTGCAGAGCACACTGGTCACTCCAGATTGGAAAGGAGCATTTAAGTGTTTATGCCTTACATGAGGAGCATCAAAAAAATCATCTACAAAGGCAATGATTGAATTCCCAAGTGAATGCTGATTTAAAAGTCTCTTAAATAACTGTAATGGAAAAGATATTAATGCAGAATGATGCTGAGAGCTTCTTTGAAAACCAACTGTAGTCAGAGCTGTGCTGATGAACTGAATTTGGCCATGTTAAACATCTGCTTTCTGCTGTTATGTCTGGTGCAGTGAAGCGTTTGTGTGGTCATTCAGTGCAGAGCCAGAGAAGTTTTTCAGGTTTTGCAAACTTCCGATTTAATCAGGGAATAAGAGAACTCAGAAGATGAGAAGAACTCAGAACTGCCTTGCTTCAGTCCCATGGACTCTTTCACATTTTAGTTACAATACCTCTAATGCCAAAGGAGACACACTCAATGTTTCGGATTCACGCTTTCTTTGGTGATTGCTTTCAGGGATCAGGTACCATCCAAAGTCATTATCGTCTAATGTACATCTTTTCAAAGGAAACTCAAGACATCCCCACCCCTCCAGGACATCACCATCCTTTGGTATGATTTAGTTCTACTATGAAACATTAACGATATAATTAAAGTTAAATACTTATGTCAGAATGAAAAGAAGCCCTTCTTGTGAATTCAATTTAAAGAGACAGGAGTTGTGTTTGAGGAGCGGGAAGGCTCTGGTAAAGAATCAAGGAAGTGGAAATGAATTTCCCACAAACATGAACAGCAGAATGAAAGGGCTCCCCTAAATGCTTTTTTAGCTCAATACTGCTCTAAGTTTATTTTGTAGATTCAGTTGGATGGAGCTTGCTTTATATGAGGGTAAACTGCAAGCTTTAGATAACCTGGTAAGTGGCTCCTTCTTAGGATACTTTTGCTTCCAGCTCTGGTGTTCCCCTTCCAAGTTACTTCTTTTGGTTCTAATCAATCCAGTTAAATTGCTCGCTTCCTTTTAAAAAGATAATTATAACTTAATATTTTAACTTGTATTTATATTGTTTAAAGTGGAGCAGTTAAGGTTTCAATTTAAAACAAGTGTATTTAGTTGAGTGAATTAACTAGTGGGGTTTTTTTTGCCCTAAGTCTTCCCCTAAACCATGTCAAATGAAATCAGTCATCTTCCCAAAAGCATAAATCCAACCTACACAGGTACCTGCACACACAAGCTTGTGTGCTTGCTTATCTAGGGGTAGCAAATCTGTTGCTGAGTAAGCAGAGTAAGAAGGTGGAGCTGCATCAGACACCGTAAGAATAAGAATTGTTGCACTTTAGACTCTCTGTTTTCAGACTGGTACATTGGGGAACCTGTTCTGATCAAATGAAAGCATTCAGCTACACCTGTGCTTTAAAGAATGTGTGTGACAGCGCTTCGACTGTGTCAGACCGTCAACAGGATCAATCCAGCACATACAAGACTACACAAAATGTTAAAACTGATCCGTGTTTAGGCGTGGTGAGTTTGGAATAGAGGGGCTCAATTTCCAAAATGCTGGATCAAATCAGTTCTAAATCTCCAATACCTCAGACCAGAGGGAATTTTAGTTGCACAAGTGTTTTCTGCAGTCTGTAACCAGACTGTTCTTTAAAAGCCATTGGTGATACAAAGCACATGTTGATCTGAACCCCCTTGTAAACATTACCAAGGGTTTTATCTTGTCCTAAAATGATTAACGAAGACTTCATGCTAATGATTTTCTAAGCCACTTGCACCTACAATATCTTTTTCACTGTCATTTGCATGGAGAATGGAGCTTGGTGTATGTTTAAAGCAAAACCAGTATCAAGGCAGGAATCATGTAAAGCTGGGAAGAGGAAGGTCACAAGGACCTTTCTTAGATGTGTTAGAAAAATAACAAGCCAGGTGTCTAGTCCAGGTCCTCTGAAATGCAGCACTGCCCCTCCCGCTGAGTTATTGGGAGACACTGTACCTTTTGCACTGATGCTACGAAGATCCGTGATTTTCATTAAGATCTTTGGGAACATATGAGGCTTGTTGGGTCGTCTCTTTCGGATATAAATTTTCAGTGCTTCAAGCAAGGGTTCCTGAAGCTTATCCACTTTCATTGGTTCTTCAAGGTCCTGGCGATCTGTAGAAAAGTATCATACCACTCACATGATTTTAAATATTTATTTTTACTAATCCAAAATCACAGAAGCTCCTCCATGTTCTTGATTAGAACTCCATGAATTTTGTTCTCCGCTAAACAACCCACACTCTATAGTGCGCGTCCCATAGGAAGAGGATAAACCACAGCTTTCTGAAACTTGGATTAATTTCTTTTCCTTGGTGACTGGAAAGATTTGTCATTTGGGTGGTCAAGAGTTACCAGTTTGCTCTTGTACCTCCCTCACCAAGGGGAAAACACCTTGCTGCAAACGTATTTTGGAATTAATTTTATATGTGTCACTGATCGGCTACCCAAGCACACACAGAGATTTCAGCTACTTTTTGTTACCACTGCTACAGTAAAGTGAATTACCATCAGGGATCAGCAGATGGCAGTGCTGGCTTGAGTGACGACAAATGCCACCCTTCCACACCAGGATACACCAGTCACATATCAATGACGTCTAGGAGCCCATCATCAATGCTGTTAATGGCTTAGGGTTAGACACACATAAAATCGGAATGATTTTGAGCTAAAGGGCCACTGCCAACAAAGACTGACTCTTGTTTTTCAAACATTCACTAGTAGCACCCATTCAACAAAATGGCCCAGCTAAACAAGGGGTGTTTCTATTGCCAATCCAGATTTTGCCAAGGAGGAGAGAGACCAAGTAATTAAACTAACAGAAATTTACAGAGGATTTTGGAAATTATCTGAGACTTCAATTTTTGTATTTTAAACCCATGATTTTACTTGACAGTCACCCTTTCAATTTGCCTTCAGCCCCAATTTGGAAGTTTAACACATTTTTTTGCTGAAGTTATCACCGATGACTTCCATGTGACTGTAACCAATGCAGATGCACACAATTATATTTATGAGTAAAAGCTGTGTAATCGGGCATCTTGCTGTAAGAAAGCTCATTCATGCAGATACCCATATACTGCTTAGCAAAAATGCAGCAGGATCAGGTGATCTCCAGAGGTCCCTTCCAACTCCAACCATTCTGTGGGGTATCTCAATGCCCTTTGTCAGGCAAACAATAGGACTGGTTTCTTGACAGAATGATTCCATTAATTTCCTTTCAAATTATCAGTAATAAAATCAGTAACTATCACCAGTAGAAAACAAACCCTTAGCAGTTAAGTAGTTTATATAATAAATATCATAATGTTACAAATATATATATATATGTGTGTGTGTGTGTGTGTAAGTAAAGGAAAGCAAAATAAGTACAACATAAATGAAGACATTATCAGGTCTGTCCTTCTGAAATGCATCAGAGTTCATGCTGTACGATACCTCCACAGATGAGGCAGATGGCACTAAGGAGACCTGTTTCTGTATCATCCATTTCCAAAGGCAGGAGCTGGTTGGCAAATGTGAACACGAGATCAGTCAGTGGGCCAAATCCGGCATTGTGCATCTGAGTTCGGTTTAGGGTAAGGCCATCTGAAAAGGTCATGGTGTCTTGTTCCGGTGTGTATCTTGTGCAAATTCTGAGGATCTGTGGGAAAAAAAAGAAAAATGGAATCTGAAGAACTTGATCCATGAGAGGTTTGTTGCATTTTCTCGGTGCGGTGAATGACTCGGTGGAACTTCAGTACTTGGCCATGTGAGAACAATCTGAAACAAACTCCAGTTTGTGCAGTTCTAGTAGCACAAAAACTCTCAGGTACAACATAACTATACTCTACTGACTATGTGTATTTCTTGTAACACAAGCCTAAGAACAGAAATTTCCCCCTTGTTATGCAAAAATCAAGACTTCAGAGCAACTCTCACCACTCAGGTCACCAACATTATAGTGATATTCACAAAAACAGATCTTTAATTAGTCTGCCACCCACACCTAACTATAAAACGAGACTGATCTGATGAACTGCTGAGCTGATCCAACAAGATCCTGAAAGCATCTCACCTCTTCGACCAAATTCATATCTCATTGATTTTGGTGATCAGTTTTGCACAGCAGCACTTCCATGGGTTGTGTCTTTGGCAAGGACAGTGTTGGTCTGCAGTACCTTGTGGGAGTGAGTGTGGGCAGCTGTGAGCTGCCGAAGAGGCAGAATTTTGGGGTGCCTTCCCCTCTTCTGGGAGCGCAGACAGGCAAACACTGCTATGGGGACAAAGCCCTCCATCTGCCCAGCAGCTGCAGGTAGTGTCTCCCTGGGGCACTGCTCGCTTTGTCAGCCTGGGAGCTCGCACCCAGTGGAATATCAAACTTTGCATCTCCAAATGGCAGCACACGGGACTACTGGCAGCCCAGACAGAGGCCTGAGGAGTTGGCCCAGCTTTCCTTCTTTTATGGTGGTTGTTACTTCTGTATGCTGTAACACCAAACCTCCTCACCAGCCTGTTGGCTCCCAGCCTTCCTCCAGGCTCTGGCGCTTCCCCCGCGGAGCCCCAGCGGTGGCGGACCCTGCCTGCCTGGTGCAAAGCTGCTGACAGTGTCGTTCATTCCTGCGCACGCCCAGGCAGTGTTGGCTTTGGCAAGTTCGCCTGTATGCCGACAGCCACCCAGTGCTGACCCCAGATGAAACAGCCTTCGAGGGGAGGATGGGGATTCGCACCTCTAACTGGACACGGAGGAATGCAAAACACATGAATAAAACACCGAGGATGCTCTACATTTTGTTAGTAAATGCCTCTGGGCTAAGGGCAGCATCAAGAGTGCTGTCACAGCACGGGTGGCAGCGCGGCCGGAGAGAGGGAACGTGCGTGAACGCTTCCACCTCTCGGAGCAAACCCAGGATGTGTCCCAGGATAGACTCTTTGTGGCACAGGATCATTTGTACAGCTGCAATTAATGAACACGGCCTTAAGGACCAAATAAAAGAGACGTCCATCATGTTGACATATTTCTGTTATATATATCAATGCTTAATGTTTAAAATAATCAAGAGGTGGGAGAGGGCTTATCCCTAAACTAAACTGAACTAAAACCCTGCCGAAGTTAGGCTGATTAGCTGAGCTAAGACTACAGCTGTGTTTTTTCAGGGCTTGACTGTATTTATTTCCCATCGTACTTGGTTTTAAAGATACAACAAAAAAGATTTACATGAATATAAGAGAGCACTGGGAGAATTTAATTACTCCTATAGCTGCCGAGGCTCTGAGTCAGAGGCTGTAGCACATGGCAGCTGACCAGCCTGGGCTTGGTTCTCCCACTTTTATCTTTGCCTGCCAACACTGTTCCAAATAAGCAGGGAGGAGAACACGGTCTGTAAGACACCTATAGGGAAGCTTTTATTCTCTTCTTCGGTTCCTTGGTAAGAGACTTAATAGGGTGTATTTCTGCAGATGGATCTTCAAATATTTTCCATCTCAGCAATAATCTTATCGTGCATTCTGGGTATACACTGAAGCATACACTGAAGCACTGAAACTTTGTGTGGTTGGACAGGTATGTTTCCCATTGTTGCCTTATGCCCGAATTAGAATAAGTTCTTGAAATTAAATCAATGACCAAGAGAGGCACAAATACAAACACACAGTACATGAATTCCTCAGTGACCACAAATTCCCCATAAAATATGTCATTTTAAAAGGCTGCTGGTTGCTAGGTTTTATGTAGTAGCCAATGTATTGTTCAGGATCATTAGAAAAAATTAACATTATAAAGCACAGCACCCTGTCAGTAAGAGGCAGCATCTTTACCCCATTTGGAACTGCCACTAACCACTGGCCGTGCTGTCCCCTGAAGTTCACTGTAGGTTGCTCTTTTAAATCATTAAAAGATTGTATAGAAAGGAGGAGAAGCATGGAGAATATCTGGTGTTCAAGAAAACAAAGGTTCGAAAGCTGCATATTTATTGTGACACCCAAGAGCTGCTTGGTTTACTTCTCTAGTGGCACACAGGAGGACCTGGAGTGCAGCTCTTCGCACCTGAGGCCTGCACAGACAGCAGCTGCCTTCCAGTAAGGGTGCATGTCTGGCGATGACCAGGTATGCAACTTTGGGAGGAACACAGCTCTGAACTTTCTACCTGGTACTGTTTTTCCCTTAGCTTAGCCGGGGAGAAAGGCAGCCCCTTTGATTCCAGTGCTATTTCAATTGGTAAGCTTTAGCAAGGAGAGTTCTTCCCTCCACAGCCTCAGGACTCCCTTCCCAACAAATTAGCAGAGCAGGATTGGGAGCTTAATTAGGCAATGCCGTGGTGTTTTCCCCAGGCTGCCTGCAGCTTCCCCGGCAGCTGCCCAAGCAAGGCTGGCAGATATGGATCCCCCAGATCCCCCCTCAGAGGGCAGGACTGGACACCGGCTGCCGCAGTACTCAGAGATCCCTGCCCAGACGGACTGGGCTGCCCTGGAGTAATCATCCCCAACAACCCAGAGGCTGAACACACACCTGCCACCATACACCAGGCTGCTGGCTCCCTCGCAGCAAAGCTCCCTGTGCTTGTTCTCCAGTGCCACAAGCCCCACTGCATTTGGTGGTGCATGCTAGGAGTGCTCAGCAAAGAGACCTCCAGGGCTAATGCAGAGGAAGAACTTCCAAGCTGGATCCTCATCAGGAACAAATTTGGGCTGAGGTTACTCAGCCTCAAGCCAGCCCCTGTGTACCTACAGGGGCCCTGCAAAATTTATAATTAAAATATAAAGTCGTGTAGGGTTAAGCTATTTCCAGGCTTAGGCCTGGAAGTAGGACAAGATTTTTGTTGAAGGCAGCCTTCAGACCTTCATACCCCAAGGGCTGCACCAGCCATCAACTGGAGGAGCCTCCAGAGGCTCCACTGGGCACTGGCACAGCTGAAGATCAACTATGTGTTTTCAGCAATGCACTTAGCTTGACTGCAGCAATCAGATCTCAGGTTTCCTCTGCATTCCTTTGACATTATCCCACAACACACTGTTATTAAACGCCAAGACAGATCATTTGAAATGGTGTTTTTCTTCTTCTTTCTTTTTTTTTTTAATTTCTGTCCTTCATCAAGGTCTGTGAAACGGCATGGATATTGCTGATCACTGCTAAACCATTCTTGGGCAAACTTCCAGTGTCAAAGTGAAGCTGATTTCAAGCTCATATTCACTGAAGAACATATGGGAAACATCAGCACTTCAAAATAAGAAATCATGGTATCTTTCTCCATTTTAAACTGAACTCCTAATGTCCTCAAAGTTGTTTAGATTTTGCAACCAAGCCAAGTATTTTAGTAGTCACTCTGCTCCTAAATGCCACTTGCAGCCATAAATATGGTTCTTCCTCATTTTTAAAGGGCCCTTTGTTTTAAGGAATATTTTTATATTAAAGAATTAGGGATTCTTATCAGCCTGCCACAAAGTGCAAAGCAAAAACCCTACAAGAGGCATAAAACCAAGGTCAGCCAGAAGGTTGCATTTATGACATTGTTGCTACCATAGAATTGTTACTCATTTAAAATAGATTAGGTAGGGCAAACCAGGCCTATTTTTCAAGAAATCCTTTTGTTAGACACTAGCTGCCTCAGCTGGCTGGGACAGTTCCCTGAGAGGAGAAACCCAGGTAGGTGACTCTGAAGCAATGATGCCCCATGGCGCTGCCAAACCCCGTCAGCACGGGTTGTTCCGCACACACAAATTCCTTCCTGGCATTAACGCACAGGGGTTTACAACAGAAAGCAAAAATTACATCATTAAGGATTAGCATTCAAGGACTTCTCAGGTTTTTATCCACTGGATTTAAGACAGACTGGACTCTGGATTCTTTCCATATTTGTCTTGCTAGAGCTCAGCAAGGCTGGGGATGCCTGGCTGCTGCTGGGCCAGTGTACCAGCAGACAGAAGCACTCACTTTTACAAGGGTTATTGACTGAATTTTAGTAATATTTGTCCCTAAAACGTTTGGCACCAGACAAGATATAAATTCCACGATCCTCAGTTGGCACCTCAAGCTGCCTCAGGAAGCTTGATGTTATTTCCCTTCCAGAGTTAATGTTTGTTTGTACATAAAACAATTCTTTGGCCCATACCCATCAGAGTTTACTGAGCTCCTGGCACCATTTCCTTTGTAAGCCTGTTTAAGAGGGGCTTAAGCATCCACAGCCACAGGAAACAATTGAGCAGAGACCTAGGCAGGGTCTATAAATGCTTAAGACTCACCAGAGCTGGTGCTGAAGGGCAGGTGGGCAGTGACACTGGGGTCCTGCTGGCAGGGAAGCCTGGCCACCCTACCTGGGAGCCCCACACTGCGCCTCCCACGTGCTGTGGCTCTGGGAACACGTCCAGGGCATGATCATGAGGGCACACCGCTGAGGCTCACGGCCCTGCTTGGCAGAGCTCACACAGCCTGCACTGGGAGCTCGGTGCAGCAGAAGGGGGAACAGTTCTCGCTCTGCGTCTCAAGGCACAACAAAATGAAACGTTTGAAACACTCATAACTAGGACAACTGGCTTGTTGCGGGGGAAATATGCGCTATTAAAACTGCTCCAGTACTGATGTTCAGCTTAAATAAAGATAGAGAGCAGCACTGCAATTCCGATTATGTGCAGGTGACGCGGGTTTAATGGATACAGCATTTCACAGGCGGCGTGCACACTACGCATTACTGTGTCATGGTAATTATCCCATTTTCTTTTTAAGCAGCACATAAAATAGTCACATAAAGTTTGTGTAAATGTCACACAGGAAAGTTAGGACTATTTGCAGCGACCATGCTGTATCTGTTCCTGGTTTTGGAAAAGCCTCAGCTTCTCCCAGCTGCGGGCTCCTATGGCACTCGCTATGCCCTGCTCGCTCAGATGTGTCACCTTCTCTGGCTTTGTAAAAAATGAAAAAGCATGAGCAGGTGATCAGGAATGACAGGCCTGTTGCAAGATTATAACTAGAGCTAGAGCTTGAAAGTTGCCAATGGCCACAAAGTAAAAGTAGTGAATCGTATTAAAGAATCAACCTTTCCTATCCATTAATTAGTTGAAATAAAGTCACCATGTACCACCTGCTTCATACTCTTTTTCTAATCTGGCAACTAGGCTTTTATTTAATCACTTTGATCAAAGTGTGTTTATCAAGGCACTTCAGATAAAACCTCTACCAAAAAGGCTCCCTTCAATTTTTGAGCTGGTGTTGGCAATGGTAGCACTGAGTGGAGCTGCTGTGGGGACCCTGTGCAACAGAGGCTGTGCATGTTCCCAGGGCAAGCTCCCACTGCCCACCCCAACAAAGAGCACCAGGAGCTTGCAGGATCACAGAATCAGGGTATTTGTTATCCAGCAGCTATGGAGACAGGGCATGGCACAAACAAATGAGGTGGCAGCTTAGGGGCTAAAGGTATTCTTTAGGGGTAAAGAATTTGAATGTGCAGATTCTTGCTATATCCTGGCTCCTCCCTGCCTTTTTTGGGTAGTTTCTGTATTCACTATTTGTTACGGGTTACAGCAGCACAGCACAAAGCAGTTCCCATCCCCTACTGCTGGCAGAATACACTCGAGGCAATGCCGCAGTTTTTTGATCACCATCTGCCTCTTGTGTAAGGGGAACGTAACAGAGTCTTATCAGGACAGGGCTGGTGATGACAGGCGTGCAATTGGTAATGAATGGCCCTGCCCCACGGAGGGACACTCTCAGTAACAATGAGATGGCTGAGTCTGAATGAGTGCCTGGATTAAGGGTACAACAAGAGGTGACTCTCAAGCATGGCAGGGCAACCTCAACCTTTCCTTTTTCTACAGGCCAAAGAATGACACCCCTTCCCCTCTCCTACCCCTCTTCCTCCTTTATCAATGTCCTCTTGATGTGATTCTTCCAAACAGCTTTTGACAAAACAAGAGGAAAAGGTCACAGCAGTTAACGTCCTCCTCAACATGATCCTGTTTGAAGCAATGCACTTTTAGAAATTCCAAGATTAATTACCTCAACTTCGACTTATCTTCTTTAAACTCCTGTGTCATGACAAAAAATATATCTACAGTAGCCATCCTACAGTGCACTTCTTGACTGACCATGCTTGGTTCAGTGAGGACCTGAAGGTTCATGCTCAGAATAAAACATTTAAAATATGTTTACACTGAACATACTGTTTTACTGCGAGTTATTGCTACAACTGATAACATGAAGCCTATTTGCCACTAAAAGCCTGAAGACCTCTAAGGTCTTGATAAAGAAATGCTGAGATCCCAGAGGGCTCCTCTGAAGGTCAGCATGACAGAAACAACTGGAGCCAAAGGGAGAGAAGACAGCTTGCCTTGACATAGTGGCAAGGCAAGGTCTGGAGAAAAACTCCCTGCCCACCTGCATAGTTCCCTCCTGCAGGTTGTACATTTGCCTGTTTAAAATTAAATCACCTTTAGCTAAAATCTGTACCAAGTCCATTATAATGGCCACTTCCACAGATACCTGCAGTACTGAAGAAAGCAGGGGGATGTGAGTGCCAGAGGCTTGCACCAGACAGGCTCCAGGCACACCAGTTTCCCCTCTAAAACCTGAAAAACACTAACTCTGAAGACTTGTATCTTGTTCCTTAAATTCCCTCACAACCACAGGTACAGCACATTCCTAAATCATTATACAGTGGACTATCTCTCTAGGTATCCTTTATGCAGAGAATTGTGTTTTGGAGGGAGAAGGATGGATGGAGGAGGAAGGATGAAGAAGGAAGGAAGGAGAAACAGGTCTCTCTTCAATGTTAACAGTAAAGAAAATTTTCCAAAGTTACACATGCCACAATACCAAAATGTGCCCTTTTTACTGAAAGCCACAAAGTGTAAGGACTTATTTTGAAAAGTATGCTCATCCCTCTCAACACACCTCCGTAGGTGTGCTGGAGTCACCTTCTGACTGCACCAGACTACCCACTAAGTTCAATTTTACAACAATAAGGTCAGGGCTGTATTTCACCCCCCTCTTCCTGTCAATTACAATTAAAAGAAGAATAGAAAACGCATTAGTAGGAGAACAATGATGTTAAAAATACATACCAGTATATCCAGGCAGGCTGCTTTGAGTAGAGTTATTTGGTCTGCAATGGTCAAACTTGTAAAGCCCGGCAATCGCTTTGCAAATTCCACTATTTTAATAATGCACTTCGTTGCAAGTTCACTGAATTTGTCCCAAAGCCCAAGGTCCAGTCGAACCCGATGATCTGCGCTGGAGTTCTGGAAAGACAGACAGAAGGCACCATAAGTCAACAACGCCCCTTTCACTAAACGGTTTTCAAGGGAAGGAAACAACCACCACGTTTTCCTTCCAGAAGTACTTTCTATTAACATTCCAGGCATTTTCTGCAGCTTGCTGTTGGGATGATGCTGGTTTTAAACTTGGATTAATAGCCTGAAAATTCCTTGGATATTTCTCTGTTACTTATGATTGCAGAGGCCATCTGTACAAGGAATACAAATTAACTTAAACATTTCCAAATGCCACCCTCATTCTTCTTCTTTGCCATTATATAATAAGGGCATTGAGAAAGACGATTTACAGTTGTACCCCAGAAAATATAAATGAACAGTGGAACAAGAATATTGGGTCCTCATCTGGAAAAAGCAGCACAATATTTGGAACATAGTTTCACATACTTAAGGTCTTAGAAAATTAGTTCTGCTTAATTTCTCTGCTCTGTGGCTCTGCCATAGCTTTCTGAAGCTACAGTCTCCCATGAGTTACAGAGCATTTATTTACATGATGGTAAGGAAAACCCCATGTGCCTTGATGAATGCTATGTGCTCATTTGATGGTGCATCCAACATAAACCCCACTGTTGGAAATGTAACAAGGACATACCGGTGGCATCTTTCAGAGACTGTTTCCATATATTCACCTATCTTAATCAAAATGTCCATCATTTTCCAGGGTGCATAGGAAACTTGTGTTTGTGATCAAACTCACATTTTCACACATTTGGAACAA
The DNA here is from genome assembly GCA_013389985.1 of Dryoscopus gambensis. Lineage (NCBI taxonomy): Eukaryota > Metazoa > Chordata > Aves > Passeriformes > Malaconotidae > Dryoscopus > Dryoscopus gambensis. The sequence goes on along the minus strand of WEIT01012795.1, from coordinate 105,737 downwards.
CCACTTAAACCCTAAAAAAGCTGAACGTGTCAGCCAAGAACTGTCTCAAAATCTGCTGTGACCCATTTGGTGCCAGTCCACCAACTGGGTGTCATGAGGAGACCTGGTGAGTCCATTCCAATCCACCCAGGATTCCTGCAGAGTGACAAGAAACAGGTAATGATGGAGCTCTGAAATACCCACAGCTCCTCTCCTCCTGGTTTCGCATGCAGTGTATTGCCAGCATTTGATCCAATGCTATTTAGGATGCAGCCAGTGTGATGGTGTCTCCCAATTCCCTATTTCATGAGCCACCCGGTTCAGTGTGCACTGCAGCTGCCTTCAGCATCTGGCTGATCTCCTCTTCACTGCAGGAGGAATTTTACCTATAAAAATATGCTCAGGCTTTGTCTCCAGCTGCAGAGGAAGCCAATGTGATCAGCTGCCTCAGTCTTAGCTGGCTGAAGTTAAAATGTTAAATTAACTTTAAAATTAAAGTTAAATGAGCAGAGTCTCAACCTAAAAGTCTAACAGACATGGCAGATTAAATAGCCATCAAAAAGCATTCAAATTACACAGATCACACTTCCTTGGAGGAAACATTTCCAGTGAGCCTGCCACCACCACCACTGCTGATCGTGGGCACGTCCACCTCCTTGAAAACCAGTGAAGCCATTATCTTGTCAGCTTTCTTTGGTTCACGGGAAGGACACAGGACTGGAAGAGGTTGGTGGGGGAATGTGGAGTGAGCTCAGCTTGGCTGTGATGCCCTGGACCCCATCCCAGTGCTGCCTTCACAGAACACCACCACCACCATCAGTCATGAAGGGGAAAGTCCTGACAGGTCCCCAGGGCACCACCACCCTGACATTCACCCTCACTTGGAACAGGATGGAGATGTGAGCCAGAAATATTTACATTAGGCCCTAATTGCAAAAAATAAATGCTAAGCATGCTGAGCAGTCCAAAGGAGCATATGTGCTTCTTCCTGCTACCCCTCTCTTTAGGCGATAATTAATTAATTTCATCATTTCTATTTGAATTTTTATTCTGGAAACTTCCTCTATTTTGTTTTGGTTTTTTTTAAATGACAGAAGAAAGATAGAAGAAAATGTCTTTATAATGCTAAACCTAAAGAATTGCCTTCAAAATGGTCCAAAACTAATGGGTTAACAGTCATTGTAATGCCCTTTGAAACATTTCTTTCAGCTACTGGAGTATGCATCCTTCAGATTTATTTTATTTCATCCTCAAGGACCTTGGTGAAAAACAGTACATTGGAGGAAAAATAAGATCAAGATGTGCAGTCATTCAGGCTGTAATTAAATTTAATAGGCAGTTTATCCAGTTCATAGAAAGATGGCATAGCAGAGAGCTACACAAAGCAGAGCCTAAAGCAGGAAATCATTTTACAATAGGGTATCCATCTGGAAAAAAAGACGTTGCATGAAACCAGCAAGTGTGAACGAAATCTTCATCAGTATCATATGAGGTTACTTTATCATGCTGCAGTGCCAGCAACGGGAAGTTTGACATGTCTTCTATTAGGAGTAATGCACAGCCGTCATAACAAATGTAAATCTAACTCTCTATTATGCAAACTTAAGAGAAGGGGCAGTTAATAAAATACAAAATAACCAGGTGTTTTATTATGCCAGGTGCCAGATCCCCCAGCATTGGAGCTAATGTGGTTTGCACATTATCTTTGAGATGCTACAAATGGAAAGAGGTTTAACATTCTAGCGGTTAACGAGCGTTGACACAAGTGTCACAGGAAAAAGAGCTGGATTTTTAGCAGCATTTTTCAGTATCTAAAATCCAAAACTGACACAGTATCAATGCATACATTGAACAATAAAACACAGGGTTAAAACAATGCACAATAGAAACAGAAACTCTGATTAAATTTGCCTGGAGATCTCCTCTTTCCATGCTGAGAAAAAGATGCAGACGCTATGACTTTTCCTGAATATTTTACTGAAGCGGGTTTCTGGGTGTCTTTCCAGGAGCAGTCTCACATGTTTTTCAGGCCTATGCACCAGTGCACATATGGTGGAACAATACTGTAATACACCCTAGTGGCATCTTTATCAGTGGAAAAGCCCAACCTTGCTATGAAATCCAATTAAACAGCCATTTTTGCCACATAAATTGATCCCATTTTTTCCATCATTTTTGTTTTTTCATTGCAGGCTGCTCTGTCTCCACATTAACAATACAGGATGAGGTACTCGTAGAAACATACACAGCAGCAGAATCCCTACTGTCTTTAAAATCCACTTTACAAAGGAAACAAGGCTCACAGGGGCACTCTACCCTAATCAGGAACACTCGTGATGCCTCTTTAGTAAAAGGAGCAATGCACTCCAGCTCTGGCGAGTTCACCGAGGACCACAGCTCATGTCCCTGCTCAGTCTCAGCATCAGGAGATACCTACCTACCTACCTACCTACCTATACATACATACATACATATATATATATATACACACACATATTCCTCTGCAATGGCACAGAACAATTGCTGTATAACTTCTAAGCCCAGCACTTACAAAGAACAAAATGCTGCCAAGATGTGGAATCTCTTCACTTCCAGCCAGCCAAGAGCAACCCAGCAGAATCTGCAGCAGGGATCTGCAGAGCCAAAATTGTTCTCTGTTTTATCCTCCCTTTATCACAAGGCTGGATGTAACACAGCTGTAGACTTACAAATAATACCACTCTCAAGGGACAAGCAGTATAGTTACACTCAATTATACTATAAAGTATGACATCTCCAGAGAAATTACACAGGCACTCTCTCTTACCTGGATGACAGTAATAAAACAGATCTGTTTATGATGGACTTTTGGAATCCATTAAATTTAAACAGCTTGCTGATTCTCATCATTGGAAAACCTGTACTTGTCACTGCCCACCAACTGCAACTGTTAAGTCAAATGACCCAGGGAATTTAATACAAGTGCTATTGTCCCATTATTTTAAGTAGACTTCTATTAACTATGCAAAGTATGGGGCCACTTTTTCTTTTTAAAGAGCAGATGGCTATAAAAAAACATAATTGAAAATGCTTCTCTCCAAAACCATTTTTAACAGGTAAAAACACACAATGTAGGGGGGCGGGGGAGGGAATCACCAAGTAACCTTTCCCTCCGGGAAATGCAGGCTGCAGGGCTCAAGAGTGAGAGGAGCCAGATACACAAGCCAAATGCCTGAACAGATATTTTTTTTTTACTGTATCTCTGTAAGTAGAGACATACTATATCTGCGTAAGTAGGAGAGTTTACACTCCTCTACTTAAAATTCCTTGCTCTTTTTAGCAACAAAGTAAATCTTCTTTTAAAAGTTTGAATGATCACGTAACCAAAGGTACTCAGGGGCTGCTCTTGCAGAACAGTTTCTTCCATACGCCATCCCTGTCAGTATACAAGTGCAAGACTCACAAAATTGAAGAGAATCCACATTGGTTAAAAACACTCACTTCTCATCCTTCACTTAGAGAATTAAATTAAAAACTCTAAGGTTATAAAAGCAGTCTGTATGCTCTATAGTGTGAGCACGCCATGCTTCATGACTGAAAGCACACAGAATCACGCACAGAAGCAGGACTGGGGGTAATCTTCTACCTGTACTAGATTGTTACTATCAAGAAAAGCAGAGTGGCATAGCCTTCTAGCTCCCCTTGGACTCAGCACTTAGAAAAAGGGCTGTGTGCTTCTCTGTTTTTTGATTTCTGGTCTCTACTTCAAAGTGTCTCAGATTGTTGCCAGAGCCCTGCCGTTTGATTGGCAGCTGGTGGTGGTGTCCAAGCTTTAGAGCTATGCTTCTGTGACCAGCACACACAGCTTCCACATCCCAGATCCTCCAGTATCCTCAGGGCTGCAGAAAGGCTTCTCCCCTGTCCCTGGGCTGACGGGCAGCTAGAGGGGAAGATGACCCTTACTACAGCCCCTGTGCTACTCTGTCCTTCCCACATGAGCTCTTGACACTGAAGTCCTACATAAAACGCTCGAGTGGCTGCCAGACCTTACCTAGATGAGATATTTAAACACTGCATTTCACACACAGACAATGAGAATGCAGTAAGAAGACAGTATTTAGCACATCTTCTATTAGTTTTGATGCAGCTTTCGAAGGAAGCTGCATTGCTCTTAAAGATTCAAGGCAAGCCAAAAGTAACTCTTCCGGTATAATTTTGTTATTGCTGCTTGTACGGTACCAAACCATGACAAAGCAGGAGGGAGCTCAGCTCCAGGCAGCAGTCCACCACTGTGGACTTCCTACAGACCAATGCTAAAAGCAAGATATCTCCTGCCCTGAGATATGAATGTCCCATTGGGCCAGAGATATGGATGCCCAATATCTAGCCCCAGAGAGTGTGCTCAGGTGATGGCTACGTATGCTCCATAGACAGACCAGATTCATCTGTTCATTACTGAGATCCAGGTGCTCTCAATAAGGGCTCTGAAATTCCAACAGGGACATAAACCCGCCATGGGGTTCAGACAGAACCTAAGGACGAAGGCATCAGCAGTGGGTGTGACATGCAACAAGACCCTCTCCAATTTCATCCACCTGTATCATTTCAAGAGCTAAAATATTAATGATACTTCAGCATCCAATACCTAATGGAAGTGTAGAGGTGCCAAGGTTTATCTTTCAGCCCTCCAGGATCTTTGGCAATTACCAGGATGCAGTACTATCCCACCAGCTGCAGTGCGCTCTGCTAACTCCGAGGTAACATCTAACTACGTACCAACATGTTCCTCCTGGGAAGGACCAGAGAAACATGTGGAGGACAGGCTCCTTTCTACTAAGCAGTCTACATGGGGCTCAGAATGAAATGTGAAAAGTGTTTGTGAAAATCCTTTCAGTGACATGAAAAACATGCCTTCTTCTAACATCACACCATATGTGTTTGCTTTTCTTGCACTTAAATACCAAGTCTTACACTTAGACCTCAGTTTTGACCCTTGCACTTTGTTTTGTAAATAGATTAAAATGCCATAAAACAGCACCCTGCTTGCTAAAACAGTGCATATTGATGGCACATAGGAATTTGCCTACATCACTCTGAGAAATTTAATGTTTGTTTCAATAGCAGAAAATTTACTCAAAACAGAGAGCAACCCAGTGACAGAAGTATTTCCCCTGGCCTCTGGGGATTGGGTCACAGATCTTCATCTGGGGCTGGAGGGCAAGGACCGTGGAGGCAGCTGTCTCCTTGGCCCAGCCATGTCACTCCTGTCACTCCGCTATGAGAGCACATGCTTGACTACCTCAGGATGTTTTGTGTGTCTCCCTCTGAAACAGCCAGTGATGTTGCAACCAACAGCAAGCCCAGACCCAGCAAAGTCATTCCTCCACTGATAGGGCTCAAAACATCACTTAACAGTTATTTTTTAATCATCTTTTATTATTGGATTTGCCAACTTGACATTGTATTTTCTTTAATCAATTAGTATCACTGAGCTTCCCTGTATTTAGCAACATATATACGTATAGAAGAAAAATTATTTTCCTGACTCATCTCTGGAGAAATTCCCATAGTACTTGAGCTTCTTGATGGGGGGGCTGATTTTTCATTTCTAAAAGCAGCACAAGATTTTGCTGCTATGTGGTATTTTGGTAGACTGGGAAAGGATGTGTAATTTTTGGGGTTGTCATGCGCAGAGCCAGGAGTTGAACTCAGTGATCCTTGTGGGTCCCTTCCAACTCAGGATACTCTATGATTCGAGGAATAAACTGCAAATGAACATTTTGGAAACTGTTTTACTTAAACATTTCATATTTTCCTTGACCTTGGTAGCTTTGGGACTATCACCAGTAATCCAGCAGCATTTAAGAACTCCCTACACCTGCAAAGTTGTAATCCGCTGACGCACGAGCAGAGATCGTGTCTTTGGAAGCCAACAAATTTCTAATGAATGATGGAATGTAACTGACTCATGGTCTCGGGAGTTGGTCGTTTGGCTGGATTAATCCTCCAGGAGTCTCTTGTGATGCCGCTAAGTAGTGCTCACATTTAAGTACAATTTCTCTCCCCGGCAGGCAGCGTTTGCATGCACACCTCTGTTTTTTCCTGGCTAAGGAGGTGCAAAGAGTACATCTACTGCTCCATCTATTTAAAATGTCCAGAGCCTCCAAGATTCACATCATCCAGGCATATCCAGAACGCTATGTGCCTCAAACCATACTCACTGTAGTGTATTTTCCCAGCTGGCAGAGTGAGGGGAAGGTTTCCTGGTGAGCTTTTCGGATCTTCTCAGTGAGATCATCTAACTCTGCTGTCATTTCATAGTTTTCTGTGGACTCCTGCTTTGAAGGTTCTTTCTTCTTTTTGTTCCTATCATTTCTGACAGCTGTAGGAAAAGCAGAGATACAGATCACATGGGGTTATTCAGAGCAACCCATGTTGCTTTTGCTGCTCTATTTTTTAAAATGCCGTTATTTTAAACATACATTATTTTAGGTGAATATAAAAATGTTATATGTACAGAGAACATTACTTCCAGCTTACTTATTTAAAAATAATTTAAAGACTAAATGTAATGAGAAATGATGAAACCAAACTTCCACAGGGGTATGTTGTGGGTGTGCCATCACACTCCCATAGTATCTGCCTTCCAGGAAAGTCTACTGCAACTTCATATGCCCAGTGTCTTAGTAACTTTGTGAGGTGGGATTTTTTCACAGCTGTAGCACTACAGCTGTGCATGGTGGATGGTGAAGCCCTCTGCAGTGACACAGTCACTATTTTATTGGATATGAACAACACTAAAAAAAAGACAGCAACTGACTGTCTTCTTAAGTACGTCAGCATGGAAGATAACAAAGCCCCATACTAATACAAACTCTACCAAACAAAAGTTATTTAAAAGGAAAGCTAAATGTGAAAACAGTAAATGAAAGAAGATGAAACACATAAAACCCAAGTTCTGAAGATCAAAGGAGAAGCACAAACACTTGAAAGAGTAAAAATGGCAGTGAAGCTATCTAAAGTTGCTTGCCATCTGCTTCTGCACTCAGATCAGCCTTCTACCTTCCCCCGGCCGTGGGGGATTACTGGAAATATGCATTGTGCGCACTCGTGCTGTAATTGATTTCCCACATATTTGTGTTTTGTAATAAAATATGACAGCTGCTCCATCACCATGCTGCTCTTTGTTCTTTTAATGAAAATGGCCTAATTTTACAAAACGTGCCCAGGAGATAAGTCCATGTCCACAGTACTGCCAGTAATTCTGAATTTTATCAAGAGGCTTGCTGTTAGCTAAAGCGAACGTCTTAAGTGTAACCAGATGCATAAGGCTTTACAACAAAGCCAAGCAAAATCAATCCCTCTCCCCATAGACTCCATGTCAATATTAAACACCCTGAAGACTAAATGTTACTGGATAAATAAAACCAATACTAACATTGTTAGTATTCAAAACCTCACAATATTTAAAACAAGGACCTAAACTCACAGGGTGCGGCTGGTGGGTTTGGCATATGTAAGCATGGCCAGGGATTCTGGATGGCCAAAGATCTGCTGATTCTTATTTGTACTGTCCTGCCCCACAAAGTGCATCTAGGGATGCCGTAGGGAGGGAAGCACAGAGCCACCTCCATGCCAGCTCTTTTCCCTTTGGGTTCCCCAGGCCCATCTCCACATCTCCTGCGGTTGCTTCCTACATGCCAGTGAACCACAAATATTCACAAAGAGCAGAAAAACTAGTGGGCTGGGAAAGCATCAGAGTCAGGGGCATCTACAGAAATAACATATTGTCTGTAATAGAAAACAAGGAGTAGAGATGTGGGGGAATATTGTTTCTCCTTCACGAGGCTATTAGGCACATAGTTCATGCAATGTATGGCTCTGGTTTCCTCACTGAAGGTCTGACTTTGCAACTGAGAGAACTCTGATGCCAATCATTCACATTTTAAGCATGAACTTGACTTAACTGTGTGACAGACCTGCACTAAAGTCAGTCATGTGCTTGGCTGGTTTAGGGCTGGGATGCTGAGCACCCCCCTGGATTAAAGCCTAACCTTGAACACTGTCAATTTTGCTGTTTGGAGAACACAGACACAAAGGAGGCCAGCAAGAGTGGACCAAAAAGGTTATTCCTTGCAAAGGTACAATGTTACCAGTGTAGTCAGATTTAGGGGCATAGACTGGATCGCCCCTACTTCCTTTTAAACGTATTCCCTTCAAGCAAATGCAGTGATTTGTTTGCTAGACCCCAGGGCAGAGCACAAAGCACCATGTTTGGCACTGAAAAAACATCTGGGACCCAGAGGTACATCTTGAGTGCTGCAAACTGCCACTGCACTTCAGAAATAAATCCTAATCACTGCTGTACTTGGGAGATAAAAGAGCTCACTAGAAAATTCTGTAAACTCCTACACAACTGCAAAGAGCAATAAACCTTCATCACAAAGCCCCACTTAGTTATAGCCCTACAAGCTGATTGACAAATTTGCCAAGCAGCCAGCCTCAGCAACTACTTCCCTCAACACCTTGAAACTCCTCGTGGAAGATGAACACATTATTTAGGCCAGGCTTTGAAGCAGGTGCCAAGGGCTCCCAGAGACCAGGAGATAACTCTGGCAAGAACTCTGCCATGCTCCTTTGCTACCCCAGCACTGCTCCTTCTGTAGCTGTACCTGAAGTCCCTTTCCCTCCAAAGGCCACCATAGGGACAGCTGCTGATCAACCCTCATCACCAAATTGGTCCCGCTCCATCCTCTTTCTTTTTTGGTGCAAATCAAAGGGTAGAAATGGGAGAAGTAACATATCCTGAAAACTAAAAAAAAGGTTTTGCTCCTCATTAACTTTCTTGTATGATTCTGATAGCTTTTATAACCATGATAAAACCAGAATAATATATATCTTCTTGCTTTGTTCATTAAGGCTGCATCAGACATGTCAGTGTTTTTCTATATTCTCCGTAAGATAATGGATTAAAGTGCTGATGTATAACACCCAAGCTCCAAAAATATAAAGCATTCCAACAACACTGAACTATTGGGCAGATTTAACTACAGCTATAATTCAAGATGCAAAAAAAAAGAGAGAAAGAGCTTAAGACAACACTATGTTTAAAAGAGTTAAATAAAAACATATAAGCACACACACACATTTACACAGTAAATTTAAAAACCATCACTGCTCTGGGAACAGGAACTGTCACACCGCATGTGGGAAGGGTTTTGGATTACAGCTTATGCTTATATTACATAAATCACACCTTTTGGTATCTTGATCTTTACATGCATATGATCACATCAATCCCCAATGCAATTCCACTGCCTTTTAATGATGATACACCAGTGATGAATCTGTGTCACAGTTAATGCTGCCGTAGAAAACTCAGGTTATGAATTTCATTACTTGTGCACTAAATTCTGACTTGATGGCTGCATTAATTAGGAGCTCCCAACAGGGGACAGTATGGAAGCTCTCTTGCCCTATGAGAGCTCCTGGAAGTTAAAAAACCTTAAAGAAAAATAAATAAGGTGGTGGTGTGGGGAAAGAGAATGAAAAAAAGTGTATCTTGATACGTGAGGAAGCCAGGTCTTGGCGCGTCTCAGAAGGCTGAGCAACACACGCCCACACCTGTGCACGTCTGCTCCAATCCATCTTCCTGTGACAGCTTCCCTGTCCCCTTGACACACACGCCAGGACTTGCACTCCCACACCCAGAAACCTCCAGGCAGCCACAGCAGGGTTCGCAAGCTGGCAAAGGCACTTTCTGTTGCCTTAAGCACCAGCCCCTACCTTCAAACATTCAGCCTCCTCCCTGATGGTAGAGGGGCAGACCATCGCTTCTTGTCCTGTTCAGTCTGCTCTCCTCACCCCACATTTGCCATTGCTTTTTCCTTAGCCTCAGATACACTTTCCCTCTTCTGCTTGAAGCGATGGACAGGGCACAAAAGTTGCATGAGGGTCAGATGTATTTTTCAAGGAAAGCAGGATCTGCTGTAGATGAAACTAAGTATAGGGAAGACACAAATAGCTTCTCTTGGAGAACCCCAGTGCTCTCATTTAATAACCATGCAGCAATTCCATGCAGCAGGGTCATTTCAAGCATGTCCTAATGTAGGGAATCATCCAGTCTTAAACACGAGCCCCTCAGGTCCACCAAAATAAGCCACTGCTTGGCCTAGAATGGTCTGGGATCCAGCCCATGAGATATAGACAGTTTCTATACAATCAGGTAGAATCACGGAATAGTGAGCATTCCCACCTTTGTCAGTGGCACAAACGTGTCCAGAGGAGAAGAACTTGCCACTCGCAATGCAGTTTTTCCTATTACTTGCACAAGCTGTGCTTCCCCAGATATCTAGAAGATACACAGACAGCTCCTTTCATGTATTATAATGATTAATCAGCTATAAATTCATGATTTGAAATGCTATCACTGCAGTTTTGCCTCTTGGAGATCCCCGTGACCTTTGAAGAGCTCTGTGTACTAGTTAGCTGGTTTTGTTCCTGTAGCAACAACTACTAGTGCTTCCAGTCAGTTCACATTCCTGTAAAACCACACTTCTCTTGTCCCCAAATATTTTGGAAGTTACTCGTTAAGCTAACAAACCTCAAAAGCACCATAAAGCACACAGAGCAAGTCAGTAATTGCACAGCACTGGGCACAAGGTTGGTTTGCAAAAAGACTCCTTTTGTTTGTAAAATCCACTGAGAAGAGAAGCAGGAGGTGAACTGAGGTAGGAACGCTGCAGACCTGCCAGTTCGCCCTTCTGGGCAGAGGCTCACTGTCTCGCCTGTCCTCCTGCTCCTTGGGAAGCCACCTGTCCCTGTGTGAATGCCAGGTAGCCTGGGCAGGCCGATGGTGCCACATGCGGCTGTGGGGCTGATGTTCAGCACTGCAGCTGGGAAACCCAGGAGCACCAAGCTGTTTGTTAGGGCAAAAACCCACAAACCTTGCACAGCTCCTCCACACTCTTGCTTCGCCAACCCCAGAGGCAGCTGCTAAAAAATTTCTAATTCCAGTAGAAGTTAGCAGCTGTGGACAATTTCAGTCAAATATGCAAAATGCTTACCTACTGCCAATGCCAGGTTTGCTCCATCAGGTTAAATGCCTAACACATACCACACAGTACTCTTCAACAAACTGTGCTAATGGTATGGAACGGCACTCCATAAGGATGTCTTTCCCAACAGTCACTTTGGAAAATCTCAAACCAAGGGAGACTTAGCAACCCCGATGCTTTGCTGCTGAGCTAGGCTCTCCGACCCAATGGTCAAAAGCAGCATCCAGCTGTGCATCCCAGGCAGCTCCAAAGCCCGGGAACTGGTAGAAGAAAGCATAGAGATGAGGGAACTCAAGGAGGTTGAGTTTCCCATCTCCAGCATAAGTAAAGGAACAAAATATCATCTCAAAAGCAGCACAATCACACTTGACAAACTGGCGAGCCGTCAATTCAGGATGGTGAGACTCCTGTTCGTATTAACAGCAGCTCAACTGCAAGCCAAACATACCAAAATATGTAGAACGCCAGGAATATAAATAGATTGGTTTCCTAGGTCGTGATTTCCAGATGAAATAATGTTTTCTTTTAGGCAAAACAGCTCAGTCTTAAAAAAAGCCAGGAAACTATTTTAAAACAAATTTCCATGCCAAAACTTGGCTTTGACATATGGAGAATGATTGTAGACAAAGCCCATTTCAAACACAAACCTCTCATTTCTAATGGACAAAGCCAATCACAAGTACACAGTTGTGTAAGGGGCTTACAAAACCAAAACACATTGAAACCTGCATATTTTATAGCTGATTCTGAGAAATCAACCGTGTCAGCTGTTGGATAACAATCGCCAGAAGAAAACATCTCAAATTAAGTGAGATAGTATCTCTCTACAGACACATATCAAAATTAACAGGGAGCACAGAGAAACAATCATGGAAGACATTTCATAAGCACCTGGCACGCTATCATTTTTCCCCAGGCATAGAGCAAGCACATATATTACAGAATCCAAGCCCGCCCTGGGTTTCCTATTGAGAAATAACATTCAGCTATGGCAAACCCGCCCCAGCCAACACACCAGAAACCTCAGTTCAACCACAGGGGAACACACCACAGATCCAGAGGACATTGTCCTGTCGCCTGCTTTCATGTACACTGGCCCTTCCAGCCACTC
>WEIT01012795.1:56623-90706 GCA_013389985.1 Dryoscopus gambensis | reverse complement strand
AAAACAAAAACAAAAAACCAAACAAAACCCAAAAAAACCCACAAAACCAAAAAACCCCCAAAACCTAAAAACCCCCCCAAATTCACCAAAATTCTATAAGCTGTTTCCAAGTGTATGAATACACCACTAATGTCTACCATTATATTTACTATAGTATTGCAGGACTGGTTCAAGTTCTGCAGAACATGCCAAACAGGGTAACAACCGCCCAAAGAATAAAAATCAGGACTCCAGAAATACAAATGGAACCTTCATACACACTCCCCAAACAGGTCATAAGAACAAATGAGAAATGAAGAAGTTGCAAAAACAGAAACTTCGTAAACAAGTAAAAAAAAACAAAACAAAACAAAACAAAACAGAAAAAAATGTGTTTTGCAGCACATGGGTGTGGGCAGGTAGAGGATGAGAGGATGAGGAGCAGCTGAGTCAGAGGCAGGACAAACAGGCCACGGCATCTATACCGGGGGCTGAACTGAAAGCAGACTCCTTGGCCTCCCTTACCATTTCCCTACATACTGCAATCAAAGTAGGTGGAGAGATGGGATTATACATTAAATGATAAACTGTTTAAATAGCATTTGCCCTGTGATTTTCATTTTCAAAGTGCTTTAATATCAACTAATCAACGAATTGCCAGTGTGAAATAGGATAATCCACATGCTCTAAGCAGCCGATGCTTAAAGGGCTATTGAAGGTTGTTAGCATTAACAATTGCAGGCAGAATAAATCACTAATATTTCCCATGAAGACCCACCAATATATCTACAATGGAAATAGCCTAGCCATACTCACTGACTGGGACAAAATTTACTCACTGGTATGTTTCCATCTGTATTTCACATAGACATCACCTCAAGTAATTTAATATAGCCAGAAATTCCCATATGTGAGATGGAGTATCTCCACAGGCAGGTCTTGCAATGCCCCTGCGCATCTTGTGCAGCTGTTAAATTAAACTACACGTGTGTCACTCCCTCCTCACTCCAGTCATGCCCCATCTCTCTCAGTATTCTGCATGAAATCAGTCACCTCTTTACTCTCAACATAAAACCTACGACTTCTGTTAAGATCTACCATGCCATTTGCAACAGGTTTGCAAGTAATTGCATCACACGGTCGATACTGCCAGTCTTTCCCTTCCCTGCTCAGTGCAAGAACAGGAAGGAGCTTTGGGAATCAATCACTTCATCTGGGGAGGTTTACTAAATTTACAGGGCTTCTGCAGGTAACCCACTGTGAAGTGCCAGCCCGTGGCAGAATCCCCATGAAACTAAAGCCCTCAGGGAAGCAAAGTGTTGTGCTTGCTATCTACTGTTTTGGCTGCCAAGATCCCAGTGGATATACTAGTAACTTCTGTGGCAGTCTAGATAAAATTCTGCATGCAACAAGTTAAACCAAAATACTCTGGGGAAATGGAGGACAGATTCTCTGGAATTGCAGTGTCTTAACACATTAGCTAAAAATACACAAGACCACAAACACAAAGTGATTATTCCTTCTCTTCCTTACAGCTGAATTGACCAAATGTATACGCAGCAGTTGAAAAACTCTTCTAAATACTCAGCCTGAAAATGAATTTCTGTTAGGCTATAGTGCACTTCTTTTACCATAGGCTGGGTGAAGAAAAAAATCCTAAATTTCAAACTCTGAACTTTCAGTCAGAAATTACTGAGAGGCCATTAAATCTGTCTCATCTGATTTCAGCTGTTAAGGTGCCCTTTCAAGCTACCTTCTCAAAGCAACTGCCCTTTTGAGCTATGATCTTGAAGCCTGGTACACTAACTCTTTATGGATAACCGATTATGAGTAAAAATATCCTGAATCTGACCTTTCTCTCCAGGGTCATCAAAAGGTAAATCAGTCTACTTATCTACAGATATTACATTAATTTCTTTCAGGAGACAGTCATGGTAGTATGATGCCTTGCAACTGGGAGATGCTGGGGTTATCCAAAGTCCTCATTTCAATTTGCTGGGCATTATCCAGGACCACTGATGGCCAAGGAAGTGCATGGCTGTAAGCTAAGACCAGACACTGCACCCTATTCCTGCCCACTGCCTGCTTGTAGCACTTCACACTTCAACCTGCTGCAGCTATTTTATTTCTTATCCTAATACACACCAAGGAAAAGAACACGACTTGCCTTTTACTTAACTGGCAAGCTACCTACCATGACAAATTGCAACCTCTTCCTGACAATGCCATTAACAGACTCCTTCCACAAAATAACTTTCCATAATAAGCACATTCATTCAATGTAATGAATGAGTCCGAACTACAGAACAAATTCTGATCATGCATGATAAAACTGACTTTATGGGACAGCAAATGGAAAGGCTACAAAAAAAAGGAGGTGAGCCGGAAGACCCTTTCCCTTTCCTTGCACATGGACACTCAGGACTCAGGGCAATGGCTCGCTAGAAGGAAGAGCAGAAGTTCAGGAGCCATACCAAGACAGTGTGCCACTGCATTTCTCCCCTTTATTATGGGTGGCTTCATGCAGTGAGCACAGTCTGGCTTTCTCCAAACAGGGCTCACTCCTACATTATTCACCAGAATTAAAAATAACAGCCCCAACCTATCCCCACTGCTGTTTTTGTCTTGGAGTGGTGCTACTCCACCGATCGCAGCAGAGTCCTATTTGTGTAAAACTACAGTAGCGTAGTGGGAGATCAGGTCTAATATCTGTATCTGCAGATGGGTAACATCGCATTCATACCTAAGTTTCATTTCTTTGTTTTGCCCCCAAGGCTGAATTTCACATTTGTACCTCCTGGTGCCTTGCGCAATTGTGTAAAGGTGCATCTAGCGAGAGAGCTGCCAACTGACAACACGTCTGAAGAGGCTTTGCGTGCGCGGGTGCTTCATCAGGCGCAGGGAACACATCGCTTCCCGCAACCATAAATTGAGCGCATGAAGGCGCAGGAACAGTTGATCCTGGCATGTTTTAAGGAAGGGAGCTGCAGTCTTGAATCGCAGCGCTTGCCTGCGTTACAGCCTCAGCAGCTTGCAGCCCCGGCCTCCCACTAGGCCAGAGACAATAAAAGCAAAGAAATAGCTCAGAATCTATTTACCTATTTCCTCCAAAGCAAATGTGGAAAACACACCATTATGAACTTACACGCATTCCTTCCTAAATGCAAACGCTTGTTCATACTCCTACTACTAAAAAAAAATAAAATAGAATTGTCATTGGGAGGTTCTTTCCATCTCTCAAGGTGCCAGGATTGACCTTTGAAGTGGACAGCAGGGGGACAGAGTGTGCACCCCACACCTATGCTCAGCCTCCCTGCTCGGGCTTACCCTCCTGGCTGGCTGACGCAGCAGGAGAAGGGAAGAACTGTATCACTTAGCCAGGTGGACCTAGAAGCACGGCTAGATCAGCCAGAAAATATTGCCTGTTTAAGCTTCACACTGATGCACAGTCCAATACAGCTGGTGGACACACATCTGCACTGGCCAGGGGGCTTGGACTGCAAGTGGGTTTGATTTTTTAAAAAACAGTGTCTGTTGTTAAAGCTGTTTTGCCATAATACTACAAAAAAAGCTTCATCAAAAGGGAAAATAACATGCCCAAACCATACTGTTGCATCTCACTGCATTTTAGTGTGTTGTTTACATCCTCTCCCTTCCCAAAAGCTGAGCAGTTGGAATAAACAATCTGCAGATTTGTTGTTGGGGTGGGGCATTTTTTTTTAAGATTACATAGTCCTATTTTCACCAACTGCAAACTAGAGAGAAAGTAAGGAGTGAGGTCAGGGGACTTCTTTTTCTTTCCATCTCAGGATTTCAGGAAAGCCACGGCAAGCCAGCCAGCAGGCTCCGGGAAAGCCCTGCTGAAGCTGGCTGCTGCCACAGGTAAACAAGTCTATTCACTTTCAGCTTTAGCATCTCACTGCCCACCCCAACGTGCTACACCCGCCAGCTGAGGCACTTGTAAGGCCTTTGCCTCCCAGGCTTTTCTTCGGATCCCTTTCTGCCCACGCATGGCATAACTCAGCTCTGAGCTCCAGCCAGGCTTAACAGGCAGCAGCTGAAGCCCCAGCTCACTTCTGGGATCCCTGTGCCTGGGACAGCAGCAGGCTTCAATGCCACTCTTCAAAGCAAAAGGTGCCTGGGAGACAAAGGCTCTTGTTTTTGCTTTTAATAAATACTGCTCCATCCATAATTCACATGCAGAAATACTGCTTCTCATCTATTAATGCAGGCTCTCTGGACATCTGTACTCCTGCTTTATGTAGAGGCAAAAGTATCATGGCATTACGGGGTCGAATTCCCTTAACACACCTGCAGCAACCTCAGCTGTTTCAGCGCTCACATTATGACATGAATCACTCCAAAAGCCTGCACCTAATTATCAGACTGTCTATTTTGATATATTTTATCTTTTATATACAATGCCAAAGAAGTTTTTTAAAATACATTCCAAATATTCTTTTATAAAAAAAAAAAAGCTTTCTTGTCTGGGACTAAAATTCTGAAATAGCAGGAGTAAGTGGACCAGATTACTTAAAAAAGAAGTCATGCTCGTAACTACACGACTGGCTTAAAGAGCTTAATTGTGTCAGTCAGGGTCAAGCAGAATCAAATCCTGATTTCTCCATAAGATCTTTTAAATATCCCCAGTAAAGCCAGCACATAACCGTTTTACATTATGTGCTTTCACAGCACACCAGACCAGCCTGATGTAGTGATCACACAAGAAGCAAAGCAGACAGACACTTGTTTCCAGGAAATAGAAAGATACTAAGAAAAGCAGCCTTTTTATTTTTGATTTGAAATCAAAGTGATTACTGAGGGCTGTGCAACTTCCAGGGCAAGACTTAGTGCACACAAGGGAGTTCATTTTGAGAAGGCAAACAGGCAGCAGGTCAACGCAGAGTTAACTCAATAAAATAATAATTTCTACTTGGATAAACTGACCTAGTTTTCCCAGACTTCTCCATGAAAACAAAGGATGCAACTTGGACATGAGATGATGTCTGAAAGGGAAGCCAAGGGCTGGGCAAGGAGACTGAATTCAACCCACAGCTGGTCCTTAACTAAATGAGGGTGGTGGTCCCCAGTTGGCACTAGAAGTGACTATCCAGCAAGGATCATCTGGTATTACAGGTGGCTGCTACCCCCATCTTATCTCATTGATGCTGATGACAAATCTTCCATGTCCGTCACCAATGTGGGAGTGGGCCCTGAACTCATTGTACAGAGGTTGGGTGACTGCTTCCAGCTAGGATGGTCTTCTCCAAGACAGTGGCAAGTGCAAGATGAAAGATGCACTAACAGAAGGGTTTCTATGAGGTCCTCAGGATATTGTTCTAGGGCTACAACCCCCATGGAAAGCATGGGCTAAAACCTCAAGATTTCCAAAAGCAGAGGTTTAATTCAGTTTCTTAAACAGCTGATGAACATGCACCTGCCCAGCCAGCTGCAGGACTGCCCCAGAGCACCAGGCTGCATGGCAGACACGGTGCAGCCAAATCCCCCAGGGCCTGGGATGCATAACATGGAGGATAGGAACAGACAAGGCTCCTTCCTGGCCCCCCTTGTAACTCATTCTGAAATTTTGCAAATCTGAACACAACAGACAACTCTTTATTTTGGGATTCAACCCAATGTTATTTTCAGCAAAGCTTTGTTGTGCTGGAACACCTCCAACCAGCTCAAGTTAAACAATTTGCCCAGAGAAAATGTTCAGTGAAGGGGAAACATAAAAGTATGCACAGAAAGAGGCCTGAGTCCCCCTCTTTTCTAATCCATCACACAGCATTAGGGATTAAATACTCATTAAAAATATATATAATAAACTGTTAAGACAGGATATCTAGTGATTCCTCTTAATTGCCTCATTTTTCCCACACCCTGGTTTCTAGGGAATATTTTTAAATATTCCTCCTCCATTAGTGCAAGGCCCCTTTATCAGAGGGTTACCTCCCCACCTCACTCCCCAAGAAAAAAGCCAAGAAAAAAGACCCCAAACCTCATGGGTTTATACTGCATACCCTCCAAGAGGCAGATGACATGTCTGTTTATGTATATTCACACCTTACAATGCCTAAATTCTAGTAGGAAAAATGTTCCTAATAAACATGTGAAATAGCTGTAGCTGACTTAGAAAACAACAGGAAAAGTTGCCAAGAGAAGGCTTTGACTCTCTTTTGAGGACAAACAGGATTTAAGCCTTCTTCAGAATTAAAAGAATAAAATATTTATTCTTATTCTCCTCCGGCCTTGTTTACTTTTCCCTGTGTTCTGAGAGAGGTTTGAACATAATAGGGCTTCTTTTTCTTAGTAACAACTATCCTCTTGCTTTTATTTGTTGGGGGTTTTTTTATTATTTTCATTCCTTTTCCATTTAAAATTATTTTCTGGATCTTCTGATTTAATAGCAGTGTTCACCTGAAGAGGCATCCAAAGAAGAGAGGTGGAAAAAAAAAATGCATTGAGTTTCTCTTCCAAATTACTGAAAGGGCAAATCAAATATCTTTTTTGTAAAAAAGTGGCTGTCAAAGGGCTCTTATGAACTAACAATCACTTGTTCCAGGGATCTGGGTCACGCGGGTTTGATCCTGGAGCTACTCAATGGGATAACCAGATGGTGCAGCACAGTACAATGTGGACTACAAGACCAAACACATAGTGAGCTCTGGACTTCTTCACCAATCTTCACAAGATCCCTAATTGGAAACACAAAAGCTCCCTGCCCAACAGAGACAGACTGGTACTGTCAGAGAGCAACTCAAGCTCCCCTAAATCTAATGCTCCATCTTCCAGCATCAACAACTTTCCTGTATCGGGAAAAAAAGCTCCTTGAGGAAATTTCAGATGTGACACTTTTTTGAGTGGCTTTTCCCAGTTGTGTCTCCACTAAAATCAAGACATACCATGCCACAGGTCACCTAGAAGTGCTATGGCAAGAAAAACATAGGAAAGGTAGTCTTTGCATTAAGCAGCAGCTCACACAGCTACGGTGCAGTGAGGGATGCTGAACATGTGAGGTGCAGCAGTTCAGCATATAAGGATATTCACTTACTTCTGATTTGTCCTCCTGGGCTGATGCCTCCTCTACCGGTGTCTCCAGCTTATAAAATGGCTAAAACCTGTGCAGTGCCACTATCTTGAGATATAGAAAAAACTCCCATGTATTAGCCAACATCTTATACTTAATTTTTAAAACTATAAAAAATAGATCTCAATCTTTGCCACTGAAACATTTTCTAGAAGTACACAGTATATAAAATTACTGCACTTCATAGGAGTATATGTAACTTGTGGATTCTTTGAAATGTAAAACTCCCCATGAACTCCAGGACTTCCTGGCAATTTCCATTTTTTTCTGCCTCTCTTACAGTGTATTACTATTTCCATGATGCAAACTGTAATCAGCTAGTTGGGAGTTAAAACCAAGGAGAGATGGGAAGAAGCAAAGGATTTGCAGCAGCACCCATTGCACCAGGGCTGACTGACAGCAGAAAACCTGTTAATGATGGAAACAGGAGGAGACAGAGCAGGTGAAAACAGTGTCCCTGGATCGACCAGTGTGTCAAGGAATGGTGTCCTCTCCCGCTCCTTCAACCGCGCAGTGATGTCTTCACCAAAACCACCTGCCAAGGGAATAGAGCCCAGCTCTCTGCCAGGGACCTAGAACCCCTCAACCACCTGACAAATTGTGTGTGTGCTCACTGCTGAAGGAGTGAGGCAGTCTATGGCATTTTTAAAATGCTTTTCTTTATCACCCAGTATCATTCAATTTGGTACGTCTGCGATGTTTTAATCCATCCTGACTGCTAAGTTTTCCTATTTAATTTAAGGCTTTTTTTCCCCCAAGCTCTCAAGTTTTATGGTAAAGAGTTTCCCAGGTTCAAATACATCAAGTTCTGCCTCCAAGAAAATACTGATGGTGGAGCATCGACCTCCTTAACACAGGAAAAAACAAGCTAAAGTGCAAAATGCACAACACTATCTGCCAGTAATCCTTCTGCCCCCAAGTTTAAACACAACAAATGTTTAAAAATATAATGCATTGAAAATGATACAAATGTAATACGCTTTGTTAGTCTGTTATTTTCAATGGTTTGTAAAGTGCTCCCTCAGAGGATTGGACTTAAATCATTCATTAACTTGCAGCTGATTGCTTTGTCCTGCAAAGGGGGAAGAACATGGATTTCTCAGATGTAACTCAATTTCATAACAGAAACAAAAACAACCTGACGAAATTCAGTTACCAAAACAATCTATCATACCCTAAGCAGAAGTGTAAATAAATTAAATTACAAAATTAGCTCCTTCACCAAAGTCTAACTTTACAGAGAGCTTTAAAATTAACAATTCACTTGCTTCGAAATTTAAAGAAAGAAAGAAAGAAAGAAAGAAAGAAAGAAAGAAAGAAAGAAAAGTAGGTCAGCATGTTTCCCCAGCATGTCTTTCTGACTCCATTAAAACTGTCTGTCAGATGACTAACCATGCCTGTAATCCAACTAAAAGCATGTTTGCTTTCTGTTGCACTTTTTGCCAGGGGAAAGGAAGAATTCCACTTAGCTTTAACTCTGAAATTCAGGTAAATGTCTCCAAAGTCAGACAATTTCCTCACATTTACTTACCAAATCTGTTTATATCAACAACAAGCAACTGGTTATGGATGCATGGCACTGAGAAAGGATCCCACAGCTCATTAAATGCCGATCAGCCACAGGCACTGCCTGTAGGGCTTTAAGCTACAACTTGTAGAAGTCAGGTTTCAGAGCTGTTGTCTGATTGACAGAATTTTCATGAGACCTAGATTTAAACATTTAAGAGCTTTCAGAAACAGGCTTACATGCAAACAAGTACTGGAGTAAAATAAGATGGAGCAAAACCATTTCTGTTCATTTTGGGCTAGAGGACATTAAAAATTCTAACGCCTTATGATCTTTCTTTTTCCTTTTATAGAATTGGCAGCTGAGTGTTATTTAAGTTTGGATAGAAAGGGTGTTATTTCTACTGCTTGTACACCATCTACTTTAAAAAATCCTTTACACTTTCCACATGAGCGCTGAAGAACTGGAGATTAACTGCTCCGATGTATTTTAAAATGAGCATGTGATACAAAGTCAAACTAAAAACAAATCAAGGCTATTTTTAGAGCACAGTCCTAGGGCCAGCATCCCGGCAGGAGGAGCTGCAACGTGTCAGCCGGCTTATCGCAGGCACAGCAATGGAAAACTCCCTCTGCTCTAACAATTCATCCAGCAGATGAAAGCAAGCCATGAGAGCCTGACAGCAGCAGAGGGAAATCCACAGCCTCATCTACTTATGGAGAGATCCTCCTAAACCGTCTCTGAGCGCTTACTGGTTTCCGAGCGCCTGCTTTCCATCTTCCACACTCTCAGCACAGGAGCTGCTTTCTGCAGAGAGGCCAGCGAGAGCTTTGCTTCTTTGCCTTTTGCGGAAGCACCTGCCCTGTGCAAGACCATCTCCAGTAAAGTGATCATCAGGAAAACAAAAGTTTGCAGATATAAACCAGCAGGAAGATGTACACGTTCTCACGTATGTTTCTTCTGAGGGGAAGGACCAAATAAGCCTCTCCTTTGATAGAGAGTCCTTCAGGAACATTCGGGTTGCTGCAGTTCAGACTTCCCAGAACTCTTGGGAACAATTTACTGTATTTCTCATGAACCTTGGCTACTGTAGATAACATTTTCAGGTTGGCCTGACAACCAAATAAGCCATGTTTAGCTTCAAGGCCCAGAACACTGGCAATTTGCTCGTTCCCAGACTGATATTTATCTCACTGACATTTCTCCATCTTTCGGATTCAACATCCCAAAATAAAAAAAAAAATAAGAAAAAATAAAAAGAGCATTCAAAGGGAAAAAAAAGATCACAAAGAAATCACAAGGTCCCAGTATAGAAAGCACAAGCCACATGGCAGAATGGCAAGTAGAAAGAGACATGCAAAGATGTCCCGTGTCCCCGAACAAGAAAATGATCCGAATGAGAAATACAAAGCAGCAAACTGAGTACATAAAGGAAGAATGGAAGCTCTGAAACAAAGCTTTTGAGGTCATGGGATTGGGGTCTCAGCAGTTATGTCCGCATGACAAAGCAAATGTGGCCCCAGCATCATTCTTAGGAGTGCAGGGACTGGCTACAGACTGGCAACCTCCAGATTTCCCATCTGCTCCTACAGCAGCATTGCCTGGCATAGGACAAGGCAGAAAGGATAACCCAGGGTTTTCCTTGCCATGAAAGCAGCTGGGATACTCAAGAAGAGGTAAAGATGACCTGCAATGCCAACATAAATGCACAGAGCCAGCTTTAGATGTACAATTTGGAATAATGCTATAACCAAAGTGGAGGATGAGAAATAACAGAAAAAGGCCAGGGAAAGAATGAGATCTATGCTGAGAAGTGATTTTATAAGAGACATCTGCCCAGAATGTCTTTTACTGCGAAACTGACAAAAGAAAGCATCTGATGATCCCTAAAACATCCCAAAGGTGTAAAATGAAAAACAAGAGAAGTTAGACAATGCCAACTGTTCTTAAGGAAGAGCCCAATCTCCAGAGAAGGATCCCTGCAGAAGGTGGCACATGGGAGAACTGACACAGAAACCTGAGCAGCAAGCACCAACAGACACACCACGGGCTCTGACTGCATGCACTCCCTTAAAATAAAGGATGGGTTCAGTAAGGTCTGAGGACTTTGCTAGAGCACTGAACAGCAGCAAGCACTTCTCTGGAGTGTGCTGCAGATCTAAGGAGAAATTAGATTGTGTGTGCATTACACTTTTCCCTGGCTCTAGTTATCTGAAGTTTCGCCTGTAATGAAAGAAAAGTTACTTCTACAAGGGCTCTGTGCCACTCAGCTAAATATCTTCCACAGGACAAGACTGAGAGCCATTCAGAAAGTCCTTTCTTAAAGCACATCTCTTTCTGAGCATGGTTGGGTACAGCAGTACAAATGATTAGCATAATAACTTTAGAAGTGTCACAGATTTAATAAAACACCTTGTTAAGCAAAAACGTAAGAAAGGCACACATTTACAGTTGTTGAGGACTAGGATTGATGGATGCAGACAAAGGCTGCGGAGAGCACACGAGCCCTGGTAACTTCTGCCAGGATCTGTGTTGTCATAGAGACAGCAGAGAGCGTTGAAAAGTTCACCACGGTAGCTATACCTTAGTGAATAAGTCTTAATGTAACTTCCAGCTGAGGACATGTAATCAATCTCTGTATGAGCTTATTGAAGGAATTCCCTTTATGCTTACTCTGTCCTCAAGAGCCCAAAATGAGGGAAAATATTTTAAAATATATATTTTACTACTTTTAAAGACAAGCCAAGCGCTTCTTTTGAATTGTGAGAGTAGGGGTGGTAGTGGCAGGAAGATAACTGTTTCTTTTGAAAGAGAAATTGTGTAAAACATTAAAAACTTTATAACGATATTAAATTTAAAAAACCCCAAAATACTAACACCAACCAAAAGAAAAAGCATGGAAATAGTAATTCTAGAGCAGCCTGGCAAGTTTGCCCACATCCAACAGTGTCTCTCCTTTTCCCCAGACATTTTCCCTAAAAAGGTGGTCGTACCCCTGGCATCTCTCTGCTGCTCTTCTCCCATAGGTTCAACCACGTCATCCCCTTTTACACCGCAAAACACAGGACTTTCCCTGTTCTCTCCGCCCTCTCCATGCCTTTCTCCTGGCATCTCCCTCTCCAGTGGCATTTGACCCCTGGTTTACCTTCCTCAGGGCAGCAGCACCCCGTGACCTTTCTCCGGTCCCTACTTTGGGCTCTGTCCCACCACTTGGGAGGTATGGGACAGTGCAGCCCACAACAAGCAGCGCAGAAACAGTGCCAGGGGCTGTTTATTGGCTGAGTTCTTCAATTCTTAGCTTACACAATTATGGGGTTTCTATGCAAGGAAGGGGAAAGAAAAAATTGCAGCACTAGCGTGTTGCAGTTTAAAGTTACAGCTATTTGCATAATGCCTGAAAGGCAAGGAATAGAAGAAAAAGAGAACCTTAGGACGCTATTCTTACTTTCCCCTAACATTTTAGGATACAAAGATCAGACTAATTACCAGACAGTCTTGAGTTGAGCAGGGTTCACTAATCACACTCTGCTTGAGGAATTAGGAGAGAATTTACTTAGCCTCATCATGAAAGGTGCCAATAAATTGTTCAGCTGGAGAGTTAACATAATAAAAAAAATCATTTTTTATGTTATTTTCTTTAGCAGTTTATTAATTGCTGCCTGAAATACTTTTCTGAAACACAACGAGCTGCAAATGAATTCATGGGCTATTAATCTGCTGTACATGGCACTGGAGGGAAAGCTCATTAGGTGAGTTGATGCAATTACTGCTATTACATAACCATCTTCACAGAACATAGAGTAAATTATGGATAATAACATTCAATCTAAGTTGCTCCTTTAAATATTAAAGCTGGCAAGTGAAAGCTATGCAAAATCAGGGATAAAGGCTAAAACACAGAAGAGGCAGACCCCAAAAGGAGAAAGGAAAAGCAGATCTGCTTCTTTGAAGACAAAAAATCGATGTGAAAAGCAAGAGATGTTTGTTTAACCATGGGAAACAATGCACAACAAGTAGAACCCAGTTCTCTACAAGAGAATTTTAATTGTATGTAGATCATTTTCAGCCACCCAGCGTAACAAAGTGTGCATTATCTCTGGCAGAGCACAGGCTGACACTAGAGCACTGTGGGTTTTGTTACAGGAAGACCCCTCCCTATCAGCTTTGCTCTCATCTTAAAAAAATCTCCCCATCAGCGATATTGAGAGTTTGGCATTAACTTTTAAAAGTTCCCAATTTGTCAGCCCCAAAAAAATAAATACAAGCTTTCCTATCTGATCAGCAACTGAAAAAAATCTCCAAAACAATCCATCCTTAAAAAACAAAATGAAAAACACGTGATCTCTTCGGCTTGGGCATAGTTTCCCCACTATCTATATTCTCCAATTCTTAATTAAATTGGTATTTTCACAGTTTACATCTTTCTACTTTCAAAGCACTTACAATACAAGGTCTCCTAGCCCCTGTGAAGAGACATAATTTTCACCTCTCAAGATAGGAAAGACAGAATAATCAGCTTGTAGGATTTAGAGAGAGAAATTACTCCCAGAACAGAATTCAGGGGTTTGTGATTTCCACTCTGATATTTAGCTCCTGCCTCTCGAGAAAGCAAGTTAACAGGCAAGGCAACTGCTCTGGAATTTTTGAAAAAGCCCCCAGCCACTGTTTGGTATTTAGGCATCCAGTTAAAAATCTAGCCTGTAGCGATGCAGAAACAATTCCTAAATCTGGTGCTTCCTGCTGGCTAAAAAGAATAAAATAACCCCAGCTCAGTTCTGACTAACATCTAAATAAAGATTCCATGCATTCTAATTAATTCACTTTAAAATTACATCAGTGGAATCTGCATGAACTTCTCAAATGCAGCTATGCAGACTAGCCCTCCACTTAGCCACTCATTGTGGATGGAAGCATGCTTCATTAAGGAGTCTGAAAAAAATTAAAGAGAAATAAAAAATACAAACATGACAGTTTCTCAAGTTGATATTTCCTGCCTGCCAATTTCAACCAGAATGAAAATAAGTAAATCCATTCATTCTATTGTTCAGTAGCAGAATGTAATCATATGTTCCAAGAAGCATGAACATTTAAATATTATAAGACTCAAGTCTGTGACAAAGAGTAACAGACATTTCTGTGCGAGTTAAAAAAAACCCCAACAAATACAGAGCACAGAAACCAGATTCTCTCCTCTTCATGATTATTTCCCTGCATTCCCTCCCTTCCTCCTTTCCTCCCTCCAGAGAGGTTAATTGTAAGCAGATTTACAAATCTGAACATTGCTTCAGTGCACTGAAGTAATCTGGAACAATTCTGTGCATTTATAAACATAATTTTGCTCCATTAGAGCTCACTGCAGGCAAGGCTCATGCCAGTATAAAGAGGGCTTCTCTGCATCACACACTGGTACGTGGGCTGGGTTGTCTGAGGGGACCCCAAAGATCATCAAGTACAGTAACAGTCCCTGCAGCCTGCACAGTTTATGAAAAAGGATGGAAGTTGAAAAGCTGCTGGGCTAAGCTGGGCAGTTGTGGCAGAAGGGAGCTCCATTTTCTTCCCCCTTAAACCCTACAAAAAATCCTGTCTAGGTTCTCTCTAGGAGCAGGCTTCACCTTACAAAGTGACTGTTGCAGCATCCTGCTTGAAGGAGTCCGTTCTTGTCCAAGAGCTTTTCCCAGCTTCCTTCGTGCTCCCTTAATTGCAGGAGGCAGTGCCGTACGTGTGACCCCTCCCCAGCTCCTGAGCACCGAGGCCCCGCAGCCAGGCTGACACCTGGGGTCACGCCGAGGATGGGGCTTCAACAGCAGCGTAGAGATCACGTAATAGAAGGGCAAAGGTTCGTTTCCTAAGGCTCTCCATCACATAATAAGCCACTGTCAGCCTTAGTAGCCTCCTCACTTCAGCAGCAGCAAAAAAACCCAGTCCTGTGTGATCACCGTTTGTCTCTACATGGTAATTAAAAAAAAAAACAAACAGACTAGGGGGGCTACGAAGGACAGAAGTCGTTTGGAGTGCGGTCCAGAGCCTCAGCCACACGTACAATCCCCTAAGAGCCCTACATGAGCTGAGGCGAGATGGTCATACAACAATCCCCAAACCTGATGTGGTGCTGGTGGAGGGACTGGCTCCAGGCCCTGAACTGGGAGCTGCAGCTCAGGTTTCGGGGACAAAGCTCTGGAGTTTCTGAAAGAAGGGTATCTGATTAAAGACAGCAGGGCTTTATTTCAAACTGTGTTTTGTCCTGCTGTAGGATGATAAGGCAGTCATCACTAAGTCGTTTCCCCTCACACTCTTTGTCTTGCCTATCTGAAGCATGAACTTTTTGCAAAAGGGACTACACAATGAAAGACAGTCCCTACACTAGTGGGATCCAGTTTCAGCGGGTCCTGCAGATATTATCACACTGCAAATAGCTCCACTCCTGCCCTGGAGGTAGTGTAGTTATTGACCTCTCTCATCAGATCTGGGGAGTAAAATGGGGTCAAAGATAGCTTTTTTCCCCCTACTCGAACAAAATAACCTATAAAGAAATGCAAATTTAGCGCATTCCTTCATCATCTCACTTCATTCTCTGAAACAAGATAAAAGCATACAAGAAATGCTCAGTATCTCATCTCCTTCAAACACTGTACCCCCACTCTTAAACCCCTACTTATCACACTGGCTATGCACCCAGTTCTTGTATCTCCTCTGATCTTTGGCTCTTTAAGCTCAGAGGGAGCCACATATGCAGGTACTTTTGCATGCCCTTTAAAGGCAAAACAAATAAACACAGGACTGTAGCTTTTAAGTACAGATTACTCTGTACACTGAAAATCAGCATCTACTCCTCCTTAGCTCCTGGGAACAGACCTTGGGGTTCCTATCTGCAGGTGCCACCACAATTACTTTCCCCAGTTGGGACTGGTTTGAGCATTGTAGGCTTGTTTCCCTGTGAGATTTCTCCGATACTTTTTTCTGTCCTTTGTTCATGGCTTTCATGTTACAAGGTAATATAACTGTAAGAAGACAAAAAAATAAAATGTGAATAATGCACTGGGGGAAGAAGAAAAGCCTCTATCTGGTAAGAAAAAGCCGAATGACAGATGTGCCTTTGTTTACATAAACTTCTAAAGAAATGGAGTTGAAACCTAGAGATATGTATGAAAGAAGGTCAGATAAGACAATAGTTTCTCAAATCTCTTAAGAGATGAAAAGCTCCTGTTTATGAAGGAATAACACAGAATCACTTCAGACTTAGTTCTTAAACCCAGAAGACAAGACACACTGCATTCAAACTGATGACATTTAAAATAATTTCTCTGTTCCTTTGCGAATGGCTTCTACAGAAATGCAGCCAGAGGACATCCCTCACTTCTCTCCAAGATCCTCTGATCCCCCTCCAACCTGTTATCCCCCTTTCGGTGCCTGTAGACTTTTGAGATAAAGGCAACTGCCAAAGGGCAATTTCACTCAGTTCACCCCAGGAAACAGGCAGAGCAAAACCTTAATTCCTGCTGGCAAAGCTCCAGCTACCCTATGGGAGAAAACAATCCATCACCTAAAAGGCATTAAGTCTTTATAGTTTATCCAAAATAACTTTGGTTAACACGTTAGAAATACTGCTGATACTTCCAAAACCTACTCCGATGTGACATTACAGCATTTAATAAGATTACTATTTCACGTCAGCAATAAAGTCCTTAGGAACTCAAGACCAACAAGCCCTCAGGTGAGAAAAGTGTTTTTTCTTCTCTTCCAAACTGCATCATACTGTTTTAGCAAAGAAAAAAAAGCTTCATGTGCACAGGTACATATGCAGTGAAATAGCTATCAATAAAATCCTCCTCATTCAATCTAACATCTTCACATTTAGCCTACCTTCTCCTTTACTTCCATCATGGTCTCCACTCCAGCAGATCTACACCTAAGTATAGATAAGTGCACTTCAGGCACACAAGAGAACTAGAAAACCCAACACAGTGAAATAATGGAAATCCTAAGACCTCCTCCCCTGGTAGCTTGAAACTTTCCAATAACCACAACTTCACAATTTCCATGAAAAGGAGCTGGAAACACAGCGCAATGGCCCTCAGGATGTATGTGGTTCTTTTTCCACTTCTTAACAGTCTTTCTCTGAGAGGAAAGAGAGAGTGGGAGAAATGGGATGCAATCAGGAGAGACAAATGTGACTTTAAGGCCTCTTTAGCTCCTGACCAAGTATAGAGAAGGGAACTACTGGGATGTCCCACACAACTCAGGGATGTAAAGTGTTGAAGATGAGAACCGGTTTAAACCACAGTTCAGACATAAATGCCTCATCATTGTCAATTTTTCTTTTCCTGTGATTTTAAAATCTCTCCAAGAAACTCTTGTGAGTGAATTAAAGTTAAGAACTGGTGTTGGGCAATTTTCCCTCTTCTCTTATGCACACACTGCAAACTTCTGTAGTGTTTATTACTTGAATTGACCTACTGACACCAGGAACGTTGCTGATAGAGGTAAAAACCCTCAACAATCGAATCACTACACCAAAGACTTTTTTGCTACTGCAATCAATCCAATCAAAAATGAGAAAGTTTCAGAAGCATTACCCCATGGGATTTGAGAAAGGCTTTTTTAGCTATATTTTCAGGCTTGATGGGGATATCAATAAACTGGAAAAATAGAATATCACATATTTCTACATAATTATTTTTAAATGTTAATTTAAAGGGCAAATCAGAAATTTCTAGAAAAGAAGGGAGATGAAATCCTTCTGGGTTTTGGTGTGCTTGGCAGTACTTTTGCACAGTCAGGTTTACTGGCTTTGCAGGTTTAGAGAAGAGCATTTGCCAGCTCATTTCACCTTCCAGAGAGGGTCCAGGCAATAAGAACACACAGCTTTTAGGCTGCAGAGTTAAGGACTCAGAAGTCTGTAAAGTACAGGTCTAAAGTTGTGTACCAAATTCATACTCCATTCCGTCCATATGAATGCAGATACTGGCTTCAATCATATGATTGCATAATAATTTTTTCCCTGAGGATTGCCACATATATGTAAGATATGACAAACAATAAATTGCTTCTGAGACAACTTACATTCTTTGGACATTCCCACTTCAAAGCACTTCTGTAGTCTGCAGTACTGGCAGCGATTTCTGGTAACTTTATTGATAACACAGTTTTTATCTCTGTGACATGTGTAAACCATGTTCTTCTGGATACTCCTGCGGAAAAAGCCCTGGAATCAAGGAAAAAAGAAATCAAGTAAGCTTCTGAGCTTTCCATAAACCTTAGAGACAGGCACAAATGTTGCTTTAAAATAACAAAATAAATTCAAAGTTATGGCTGGAGTATGGCATCCTTAAAAAGTCAGTCTTACTATAATTTAGTGCTGTTTCTTGCAACATAAGACTCATCTCTTAAATAAAAACTAATTATCTAATGCAACCTAAGGCCAAAATAAACAAAGCTAGAACTAGTAAGAGCATTCAGGAAATTAAGTCTTAGATTTTACAAAAAAGCTCAAATAAAAATGGTTTGAGCTTATGAATGTAAGTAATGAGTTGGGTAAACAACAGCCTTCCTAACAGATCCACTTGGAAGTCAGACACTCATCCAGTAACAACAGACTCTCTCAACCTGAAGGTCTCATCTATTTTTGTTACTGTAGAGATTCTCTAGTTTGAAGGCTGCACCTCAAAAAGAAATAATTTGAAACCCAGGTCTCTTAACTGCTGAAACTCCACCAGCAATTAAGGAGGCTTCTGCAGGTGGAAGAGTTACAGTATCAGGTTATTGAGTTGTGACTCATAAAAGTTGCCAATTACAGCACTTTTTTTCTTACTCAGATACAGCTGTGAAAATAATCAAGTAATTACAATGATCTTGAACAGAAACTAAAGAAATCTAGAGGTCTGGTTTGTACTTAAGGAACACTATTTGACTGAACTCCTCCTTCGACAAGTAAAAAGAGAAAAATAGCCATAAATGGTAAGGTTAGGTGGCACAGAAAAAAGGCAAAACCAAAGTTAATTTCTTTATCTGCACTAAACCCCAAGCTTTAGATAATATCATGTAATAATGAAGAAAATAAAGAGGATTACTTTAAGCACTTTAGAGCTCAACCCACAGATATTCAGAGAAAGTATTTCTGCAACAGACACTTGGAAATTTGACAGCACTATTTAACCTTCTCACTCAGATTTTGAAAATTGTTTCAGCAAGCACCAGGGTCAAATTTCAGTCAACATCGCAGCATTATGGAAGAATAGTTAGCTATTTCATATTTTTGGAGGGCTTGAGAGGTTAAAACTCTTCAACCAGCCACATCTTTACACCCTACAGGGAAGCTGTAAACTTGATGCCGCAGACGATAGCTCTGTGCCCACAACGCATTTGTCTAAAGATGCAATCATGGCGAGCTATAAAATTGGCTCTCCTCAAAGTGCTCACTGAGATACGTGAGCAGTTCAAAAGGCAAAACCCCCATCGTTCAGAGCTAACTGGGAGACTTTCTGGCTATACGATCAGGGAGTGGTAGGGCAGGCAGTAAGGGCTGGTCATAAATTCCTTGCACAACCAACGTGCTATAGATGCTAATGTTATGAAAATACCTCAGATTCACTCAGAACTGAAAAATGCCTCCTTAATCACGTAACCCCTAGCAAAAGCTTTCTGCAGCTCTTGCACAGACAAGCCTCATCCTGAGGTTAGCTCCTCTGATTTAGGAGATATTTAATACTACCATCGAAGAGGTAAATAAAAACTCTCCACATCTTTTCCTTAAGCTACTGGACACAGAAGAAGAATTCAAAGTTATTTGTTTGGATAATTAAAACCTTTCAAGTTATCAATAAACACAGCTATTTTATATTCTACACTTCTGATCATTAACACTGGTTGAAATGGCAAGTATGGCAAGCGTATGTACCTTTGTTTACTTGCCAAAAAAGAACATTTATGGTAATATTCACTCCTTTCTTGCTTTGATATTCCCCTAACTGTGATGCCTGGGGTAATTGCTGATGTGGCTAACAACAACAGTGAGGAATCTATGGCATCTATTTTGGTTTAATTCAACAGGCAGAAAGCGTGAGCTGTGCTGGTTCAAGGGTCTCTCTACAGCTTATTTGGTCATCACTTTCTAGCTGGAAAGATGCAGGGCAAGCCAAGACTGGTAACTTCTATGGCAGCCACACCAGCCTAATCCAGTGCTGCTGCAGGTGATTTAACACCCACAGCCACCGATGCCATTACTCTCCTACCACCAGCCTGACAGGGCAAGAAGCAAAATGGCCCAAACGAACAAGTCACTCCATACTGGAAAAAAAGAAACAGCCTTCTCCAAATATATCTGTACTTTACCAAAATATAACCAGTAGCTAATGGCACCTACTGATTGATCAGTTGTTCTGATATATAGCTGCAGGGTGTGCACCCTTATTAGCCAGGGTTTAATTACAGCCCATCAGGAAGGAAAGCAGAGGAGGCTGCCTCAGTCCTTACCAGACAAAGCTGACCACACAACCCAACTGAAAAATGTGATCCATCTGCAGACAGCAAGTATAAAGCATTAATGACCTCATTACTAATAAAAAAGGCTTAAGAAGAACAAATTTGGAAAAAGCAGATCTCCAGGTTGAAATGAAGACAGTTTCCTCATCAGCCTAACCTCCCCAGGCAATGCCCTCCACAGAGTGAAAGATATAGAGGAGGATACTAATGGTGGAAGCTTTGACTGCTGTTTTACAAATTACTTTTTAATACCTGTATTTGATTTTCTTCCTGGAGTTACTCACGGAACAGAAACAAAAATGAACTTGTTTACATAAAATATTCAGGTGAAAAAAAGGTGTAACGTAGTCTTGGTCAAAACTACAGACATGGTTCTCAACAGTGTATAGTGCCCACTCACAAGTATTCTTCCCCAAGACAGCACTGGGATACCGTTCCTTTTAAGATTTGTGGCAAGCTCATTTTAAAAGATCAGCAATATGTCATCAAAAAGATTTGATTTTTAAATTTTCCTCTGGACAGGCACTAAGGTTATAACTATCTTTGCACACAAACCCCAAACCAAAGCCATCCTAGGGGGAGGGACAGGAGTTCAGGCACTGGCGGGTGAGGAGCATCATTTGCGGGATGTTGGGGTTCAGTTTCCCCACCTGCCTCCAGAAGCCTGGTGCTGTGCAGCCACAAGTTATGGCTGGCACTGCAAGCAGGGTCATGCTCAGAAACACTTCCTGAATCTGGGCTGAAAAAACAGTGTCCTGTCTTTCCCTCTGCAGGGGTTTGGACCCCGACTGCAGCTCTGCAGCAAAAGAAAACCATGCGGGACACAGGGATGGCAGAGCAGGGGCTTGCTGCCCAGTTAAACAGAACATATTTAAACCCTTTCAAGGCCGGGTTCCAAACAGCACAGGTATAATAATGCTGGCCTTTTCACTAAAAATACTGAAGTTAGAAGCAAGCCTAAGTTTTCCTCCAAGTGCTTTTTGTCAAATGACTCCCATCTGCTCTCACAACCTCAACAGTTTCTTCAAAAACCAAGAAAATCCAAATGTGACCAGACCTTAAGAAGTTGTCAGAAACTTCAGAGACTGAAAACCACCACTGCTTATGAATCAATCAACTTCTAGGGCCTATTGGCTCTTGGAAAACAATCTACTACCTACTCTAATACAGTCACCTCAAAATGAATCTGTTTGGCTGAATATTTACATGAGCCATTTTTAAGGCGAATATTCTAGCATCCCGTCCAAATTAACACCCTGTGATGGGAGATGAGACACTCCAGTGCCAAAAACAATCACAAATTATTCCTTCTTTGTAGTTTAAAATGCCTTATGAATATAAGAAAAATCCCATTCTGTGAGACATAAAGCATTACTGTCATACATAATTGTTTTTGATAGCACCTACAAAGTACTTGAATTTAAAGTAGAGGAAGCTACTGAAGGCCTATCAGGAACAGTGATTTACTCCAACATTCCTTTTATCCACAACTTTTGAAAGGAACATGGATCTTGTGTTTTTATTTTAGAGAAGACAAAGCTTTGTGCAAATCACACTTTTGAATTAATTCTGTTTTTCTGAGCTGCTTTTATCAGCATCCTTTACACAGAGCATTTCGGACAAACATTTCAATTTTTAATCTCATCTTTTCTGTGTATCATGCCACACTCCTCCTAGGCCCACCAATCTTGTAATCTTAATGGATGACAGATAGAGTATCACTCTGACCATGCCACATTAGGCATCCTCATTTACCGAGTGCAAGGAAAAAATGCTGAGTATAAATTATTCAGAAATCTATTGTATCAGTGTGTGTTCCCTGAGCATCCACCAGTGGCAGAACAGACAGATTATTTTTCACTTTTAATTGTGTTGATATCTTATCTCCCGCACTGAAAGCAGAGAGTGATATGTGAAACCATATGTATCAAGCAGCAAACAAACCCGGCTTCCTAGGTCTATTGCATAGAATAATCTATTTAGTTAATAAAATAATCTATTTAGTTAATCCAATCTCAACACAATGCTGAAGAAACCACCTCATCCCATTCACCACTTACTTTTGTAGTATTTGCCTGTGAATGAGTCAAACTTTGAGAGCTCAGTAGAGAATAGAATGCCCACAGAGAACATTAACTATTTCAGTAATATTTTGAATGCCATTATGCCACTGGCTATCTGAATACAAAGGACTGCATTAAGGATGAGCCCTCAAGATAAGGTTAAGTGTTTAAACTTATGAAGTCTTATGGATTTGTTAGCATGAACTGCTACTCTTACATATTTGATAGGGAATCTGTACAACTCCCACTCCTGCACTGTCCAGTTGATTTTGGCAAGGCAGATAATTTAGAGCTCAAGTTATACACATGCATGAAGAGATGGATCATTTGATCTCAACAATGTCTTAAAAATATTTTGCCAGCACAGGGCATGCCAAGTCTTATTTGCAGGCATAGTGGGCTTACAAGCTGAAAACTTGCACTGCAAGCCAGGAACAAGGTAATCAGCAGAAAAGGGCTATTGCAAGCTCAATCTGTTTGAACAGCCTGCTCGGTTCATCTGGTTCAGCTTTGATTACCCCCAAATACAGGCAGCCAGCTACAGCGCCTGCAGATTTAGAGGCCATTCTTTGGTGAATTTGCAAAATAAGCTTCTGAGTGAAGCATACTGCTACTTTATTGTAAAAGAAACAAAGGAGTAGGAAGGACTTTTCTATGGTACACTTTATCAGTCACTTGTAAACTCTGACTGAGCTCTCAGAGGAAAGATAAATACCAGTAACAACTGAAAAGAAAATCCAGCCCACCACACACCTGAAACCTCTGCCCTTAGCTTTATTCTGAAATACGGCCAGGCAAATATGTGCACTTTTTATGAAAGAAATGTTTGTGATGCATGGACTCTTTGCAATCTCTCTATTTTAATCATTTAAGTTACCCTCTATCCTTGCTAACCCTGTGAAATGTATTTAGA
The DNA here is from genome assembly GCA_013389985.1 of Dryoscopus gambensis. NCBI lineage: Eukaryota > Metazoa > Chordata > Aves > Passeriformes > Malaconotidae > Dryoscopus > Dryoscopus gambensis. The sequence goes on along the minus strand of WEIT01012795.1, from coordinate 67,676 downwards.
GAAGGTAAAGCCACATTCCTGCTCTCTCTGGAGCACCAATAGACATTTAAGGTATCTCTCAGTAATGGCATCTGCACAAAACTGCTTTGTTCTGTGACCAGGGAATTGCCCAGGTACCTTCATGAACTAAATGTAGTTTGCAGTATTTTTATTAACCAGTAGCAGCAGTCACGGAACAAAAAATCCCTTCCTCACCAAATCCTGGTAGGATCAGCAACCTAGCTAGGGCAAAGACACACAATTTTTAGTTGTTAACCAGGAATATTTGCTCCGGGAGGCCTTGGTAACATGCAAACCCACAACTAGAGTTTTATAGAAAAGCTTACAAAAGACCTACAACCCAGCACATGCTGTTCAGTGATACCATATAGACAAAACCCAGTGCAAAATGGCTGCAGCCAGAACAGGAGACCCCACAAGTAATGAAAGCTACCAAAGCAGCTATCTAAAAGGAAGCTCAGATGAGCTTATTCCCAGTTGCACAGCACTTTTCCAGAATGTCTGCACTGTCTATCACACTTTGGAAGTCACGGCTTGAAGAATAAACAAATTAATTTTCTGACACTGTGGCTGGAAACCACTGCTGGCACAAAATGGAAGCAGCTACAACAATAAGTAAAGGATGGCTTGCTGCCAGAAAGCAGGGAAATTGTGCTGATGATGTAAGTCAGGGCAGGACAGGCAGAACTTTGCAAAAACGAATGAATACATGCTGTTAAATGCCAATAGCTGGTAGAGAGCACCTAGAGATGCCAGCCAGCCAGCGGTGGAGGAGCTCAGCACCAGCCCACCCTGGGAAAGGCTATGGCTTTGTCTGTCATTGCTGGTATTTCCAGCTTGCCATCCACTCTTCTGCTTGTCTAGCCATTTATTCTGTAGATGAAGAGCAGCTCTAAGATTCCATGGCTAAAGAAACCTAAATATGCTCTTGAAACCAGTGTGGCAGAGATTTTCATTCTTTTTAATCAACAGAACTCAAAAGACAATAAAAATAAGCAGCTGTCATCCCACATCTTGCATATGGAAATACAGACCTGTGGATCTAAGAGCAAACCACTCTGGGGAAAAAAGGTCTATTATCTTCTCATCGGTGTTACACAAATGGAAAAGTTTGAAATATCTCAGGATTTTCTCATTTCTTAAAAAGAGAAAAGGGCCCAAAGGACATGGATGAGCAGATGAGGAACATGTCACTCCTCTCTAAGTTACCACAGTGGGGATACTCATCTGCAACTACAACAAAGTCACCAGCAAACACAGAGCAGGCCATGTTTGATAAATCCTAATAGTTTCTAAGGTGAAAAAGGTCTTATGGGCTTCACAGGGAAAAAAAAAAAAATTTTGATGACAGAGCTTGAAGAAAATTGTTCATGGGGCTAGTAATGCCAATTAGCCATTAGCATCTGGTGAGGCTGGAAAGAAACACCATTTTTTATTGCTCCTCATAACAAAACATCTTCTGATTACACAAACCTTGGTTTAATGTTAAAATTATGCCACAAACCATCAAAACATTGACTACTTTTTTTGTCTGGGGAGTTTGAAACACTTCTGTTGGCCAGCTGGTAGAGAGGCCAACAACGGGGAGATGTGTTCCGTCAGCTGCAAATCTGCAACAACCAGATTCTTCCAGCAAGGGTACCACGGCATCCCTAGGACTACACACGTATTTTTCCACAATTTCGATTTTCACTGAACTCCTGACCTTTTTAGCAAACATGTCAGAGTCTCCAGACAGAACAGTCATCACCTTGAAACAATATGTGAGGGGAAAGAATGGCTGAGATTTTCTGCTTCTCCACTTCAGTGATTTAAACAGAGAGGAAGGCGCTGGTATGCGCTTCCATCTGCTTTTTTCAAATTAAGAAAAAAAAGGAGATGGAACGTATATAATTAAAAAGTTACAGTTAACTTCCTTTCAGTCATGTCTGTAGGATGATTTTTGGCCTGCTATGAAACTCCAGATGGGAAGAGTAATGAATATAATTTAATACAAATAACAGGAGATCAAAGAAGCGCTTTTCTGAATTATTTCACACAGTTTAATGGAGAACTCAGGAATGAATTATAGCATTTTGCTGTTGTTTTATATTTTTGTTTATGCAAATCAATTCCCTTTAACCTGATTTGTGAAGGATCAGACCTATAACCCAATAAAACCGTAAAATGTCACTAGGATGGTTGTACAACTGGCTAGCACTTATCCAAAAGTCTGTGTGTTGCTAACTGCTCATCGTTTTTTTCCTCTCTTCCCCTCCAGTGCCTCAGGATTTATACCACCAATTAAGACAATAATGAGTGCCCCAGGTTGACCTCCCAGGAGCAAGAATTAATTAAGTGCAGTATTTCTTCGTAAAGAATGACACTTTTCCAAACCATTTATGTAGCTGCCCTCCTGCATGGAAGCACTGTATCACAGAAGACTTTTCAAACTGTTATTCCTCAATTATATGACTGATTCTGGTTTATGCTCAGAATTCATGTCTTTGTTTTTATCCACTGGGTTTTTGGATGGCTGGAGCTGGGGGACCATCTTCCATGGACAATGTCACAATTTTACTAGGATGCACAGGGTTGGTTTTTTTTTTTCTCCCAGAGCTACAGTGGAAAGACACTAAACAACAGCTACTCTAACAAAATAGTGGACCTCCTAGTAAAAACAACAAAAAATCTCCACCAAGCTATGCCCATGCAGTGACATGCAGATTCCTGCAGCAGGCAGAACAAGGAAAAGACTCATGTTAGCTATGCAATTACCATGCTGCAATTACTTGTAGCAGTCTCTCAAATTAACCTCTCCATTTAGCTGCTTGGCAGAGATGGAAACCTGAAGAAGAAAGGGCAAGCTCAAACACAAACCTACATGGGAGAAAGAAGGTGTGTGCGTGCTCCAAGGAAATTCCCCACACAGGCAGGCTTTGTGTCCTCCTTTTCTCCTCCCAGCCTTCCCCACAAAGGCTTGCAGAGTTTCCGCACATATTTGGCCGCGGAGTTATTTATCAGAAGAGGCACAGGGACTTTATTTAATTGTCAGCCAATACAAAAATCCCTGCATTTCTGCACCATCTGAAATTTATAGCAGCGCTAGTTTCTTTCCCGCTATCAGCAACCGAATGTTTACAGCTCAGCTGAAATAATAATGCAAACTACGCCACAAATATTTATATATGCCTGCAAGCTGGCTGAGGCGCAATTCCCCTCGCGCTAGCAGAGAGATCCGCACAGTTTGCATGCACAGCCAGCTGTTCCCTGCTCTCGCCCCAGCTGACCTGGAGCCAATGCAGCAGCCTGGCCTGAGCCTGGCTGGCTGGGTGGGTGCCTGTGGGTGCTGGCAAAGAGCTGGATTTGGCCATGCCACAGCATGGCCCCTGCTTGCCTTCAACACCTAGCATGTTTCTATTCTCTTTGTCTGACCTGGGAGCAGTTTTAAAACGTGCCCGATCCACAGCAAAGTTTCTGAGGAAGGATGAAGCGACATACGAAAACAATGCAGAAAGCAACCTTAAAATACTCAGAAGAAGTAACATGGACATAAACACGCCAAAATAAACCAGATGTCTTGAGCATTATGCTTCCTGGTACAGTTTTCAGGCATCTATCTGAATGACTCATCAACACACGTTCATTATCTCCCCATAGTTTTTTTTTTGCTCTTAGTTTTGACAGTTGACATCTAAACAAATATGTTGTACCAGATCTCTTGAAATCTGGCATGTAATCTCTTGTACTTACTACTTTATGCTGCACTCTCATTCCCCTGTTTTCGGCAACAAAGAAACTCTGCTAATACAGAACTATCCACTAAAATCCTCTAAAGTCTAGAGTTTAGTGAAACTTGGATGCCTGGAGACTAGAAAACAGAGTTCAAGTAAACACCCAGAAATATGCAAGTCTGGCTCTCTAGTACTGGCAGTAGTCAAAGAAAATTACCTTTCCACACTGCAGCTGAAACTCATTACTGAAGGCGACAGCAGAGGGATGAGTTGGAGCTGGACCAGCTTGGAAAACCCACCATTTTCAAGAGTGGCCATATACCCCTGCCCAGTTCCTGTACACAGTCCAAGTACCCATGGTCAAAACGGCCTGGACAACATGGGAAAGCAGGCTGACAAAGGCGGATGAAATGCAGTCTGTGCCAGTGCAAGGGATTAGCAACTGCAGAAACAGAGCCAGAGGAACAAACTGACTAGTTCCTTCAAGCAATAAAGACTTTTAGGGTAACACTAATCAGAGAGATGCATCTTGTTGCAAACCCCAACACAAATCACACTGAGATGCTGAAAAAGCATCACAGCTTTCAGGACGAACACCGTGCTGCATCCACCTTGCCCAGTGGATCATTCAGCCAAGCTGTAGGGAAGAAAGGGAGAGTCTCAGACTGGGCAACTTGGATGACGAGAAAACATGACCTTTCAGAGATGAGTGAATGAACTGGAGCCGATTAATCTAACACAGGAAAATCTTAGCAAGATGTTTTCCTGTTTTCTCCCTCCTCTGCCAGACTTCAATCAATGGCCAGATTCAAGCACAGAGCTCAAATAATCACAAGATGATCATTCTTTCAGTTTACGAAAATCACATGGACTTAGGGTAAGATGAAAAGTCTTTTTAGTTAGTTCATCCATTTGGTTCCTGGATGCTGTGCTTGCATCTCTCCTGTTCGCCTAACACTCTCTTTTCTTTCCTTTAAAAAAACATATGTAGTTCTCACTTGTTTTTCTGTACCTGTAACAGCCTCTGTGCATTACTATCGACAAATGTGGACTGGGCAAGACCATTTGCAGCAGCATCTGAGAAATGCCTTGATCCCCTGATCCAAAAGAAAAGGTAAAAAATGGTACTGCTCATTCATTTTAAAAATGATGAATTGCAGGGCTCTCTCTTTTACATGCTCTGCTTAAATATTGCTAAATCTGGAGCACTGCCACTCTTTTGGACCAGCAGAAAGCATAAAAGGATCACGGTGCACACTGAAGAGAGGAACTAATAATTTGCATACATATTTATCACAGGTGCACAGGGCTCCAAGCAAGGCAAGCCCTCTAGAGAGAAGGAAGACCTCTCCCCTGTTTGGAAGATTCATCTGGAGAGCAGCCAGCCAGGACACTCGCAGGAGGAGTGAACAGTAGCCCACTGGAGTGGTTGCACCACAGCTATAAATCTCTGCTTTCCCTGTTAAGCGCCTGGGAGGAGGGAGAGGGAACCGGCCACAGCTGACAGTAATGGGTCCCATTAAATTGTCGCTTTTAAAGAGACTCTAAAACGAGAACAAACTTGCTTCATAAGCATTTGATCAGTTTCCCTGACATCAGGCACTGGCAGACCCTGCTCACGTGCACTGGCTGGGGGCTGCTGGCTCTCCCCTCTGGCACTGGGTTCTGAATAGCTGGAGTGAAATCACTGACTGCATTTACAGCCAACCAAATCTACATTTTTGGCACTACTTGCAACTGTGTCTCACCTTATAATTTATGCATCCATTATTCTAGACAGGGGATCCAGAAACAATATACTTTTCCCCTCTAAAGTATAAGTATTATGATCCAGTTTTTATTGCACAGTAACTTTTCCCACTAAAATATGTTAAATGAGAAATTTTAAGTATGGCCACATGAAATCATATGGGACTTTACATACAAAAATGTTTTTCTACTTCTCAGCTGTCTCCTGAATTGAGCTGTGGAAACTGTGGGAGCTCCTGCTTATTATAAAAAGGAAGAACAATTTATGAGTAGGGACTCTGAATATTTGGCAAACCAGCTGCAGAAGCACACCAGTTAAACAGTTTCTATGCCAGTATACCAAAAGTACCAATTACGGAATTGGGTGCATGACTTTTTAACACTACAAGTTTTCATAAATGAATTACTGAGATGCACAGGTGTCACACCTAGAGGTGTCCCCTGTATATGGAAAGTTCCTCTGAAATAATAAGAATAATATGAAACAGGAAGAAGGACACGACATGTATGTAATTTACATGATTCCCAGGAGACAAGGTATCCATATTTCAAGTCTACAACAAAATCTAAATACAGAGGGAAAGACAGGCACACAGCTCTAATCTCAACTTTGTCAGTTCTTGCTCTTTTGAATGGGTACTCAAAAGTGAATTTTTTTTGGTAAGGCATTTGTTTTGTTTTGTTTTACAGGGTGAAGAAAAATAAGAGTGTATATAATAAACAAGTTGGCTAAAGAATGTCTAAAGCTGACTTCACTGGAAATACTGAATCTCAGAAAATTACATCCAGTTGTCTTTTCTGCTACAGCAACAGACAAAGACCAGCTCCACAAATCTGAACAGCTCTGGGAACCATGGTGCAAATTCAATTGCACTCCACTTCCAGAAGAACTTAAAGTAAATACCCCTCTAGGAAATTTTCTCAAAGGAACATTTCATTTGGGATTAGAAAGAACCTCTGTTTCCATTATCAGGTCAGTCAGTAAGTGCAGATGGCAATGGAAGGCCACTTTCCAAAACCACAGTATTCCTGCAAACTGGGAAGCTGACCATTTACAAACTGGGCAATGGTTTACAATAACCAGAAAATATAGATAGGTGTATCTTTCAAAATAAATTCCAAAATTGTAGCAAAAAAAGAGCATCTGAATATCTACTTAATACGTAAGTGTGAACAGAATTAGATAATGATTAATTCCATTTTCTACCATTATGAAACCCCTTAATTTTGGATTTACTTCTCTAAGATGTGCCAATCAGAAAGGCTTTAAGTACTTGCTAGCAAAAACTCGAACTACAATTTGAAAAGATGCCTAAAGCAAGCACAGCAGTAACCTCAGCCATCTCACCAGCACCAAAATCACACTCAGACAGAACTACTCTTGGCAAACTATTCTACTCTTCTTTCCTCCAGGAAAAACAGTGCACTTTCTTATGGGGTGCAGCAAGCTATCCTAAATCTAAATTCAACAGATCAATTGTATATCCTTCTCTATCAACTTCTCATTAACCAGACTATATTTCAAAGTACCAGAGTTAGAAAATGAAAGCTAGTTCATTGTAATTTTATATATTTGTAATTGCATAAATATGGCACAGTATTTAAAAAAAAAGTAGGCTAGTACTGTTATCAGAAAATCTCAGAGTATTTAATTTCTGAGATGTTTGCTCTGATATCCCTATTTCCTTTGCTGGATTACCTCTGCAAACAGTACTTTTAAAAATCCTATTATAAAACCTTGCGTTAAATATGGTGGAAAGCTGCATTTTTTTCCTACACTTGTACAATTTGCAGGGTGTGTACAGGACAGCCTGTACTCTACAATTGTAATTAAAGGCCACATGTGGTCCTTAAACTAATGGAGAGGTATGAAACAGATTGACAAGATGAGAACAAAATAAAAGGTTTTTCCCTCTTTCTAGTGAAGAAAATTGAAAAAGTAAAACCCATTAGAACTTAGTGACAGGAAAATAAAAACACACTCCACATTCCCTGCATGCAAACCAGGGGACTTCTCAGCAGGCAAGTGTGCCAGCCTGGACTGCAGCCCACCTGCTTCTGGCATCTCTGGTTGGTACCTCACAGCATGATTTGCATAGACAGCACTTTTACACGTGCACATAATTTACTTAATTCTGCTGAAAGTGTTGTAAACCACATGCACATTACTGAACCGGTGTGAGCCCGAGCTCTCTCAGCCATTTGCTAATAAGCCACAACAGCTATGGGCAGGTGAAAGCTGGATAGAAATGTGACAAATACATCTACAAGGACCCTTCATCATCCACCTTAGTGAAAAACCATGATTCAACTCCAATAACAACATGGAAATACACATACAAATTTGAAGTTTCTTCTTTTCACGGTGTATATTCCGAGGTAGAGAAAGGCACAGACACTGCCAAAAGAGTAAGACTCAACAATTTTAGTTTATTAATAATAACAATGGAAAACCTGTAATTACTGTGGACTGGTGAGTGGCCAAAGACCCTGAAAAGATATGCAAGGTCAGCAGGCATTTATATTAGGAAATGCTATCAGAACAGTCACGGGCACTACAACTTGCTGGCCTATGATGGGAAAGTCCTCATCTACCTTAGTCAACTCCTTTGGCCACTGAAACAGGACAGTTGCACCCAAACTGTACACAGGGGATGCCTGCCTGCAGGAGGAACACTACTCGGTATCAGAAACCTTCCAGGCACGGCAAAACCAGCACGGCAAAGCTGTGCCCCAAAGCATGACTGGTCACAACACACCAGAGTTCAAGAGTCAGACACTGCGGTTCTTTTTTGAGAAAGCCTTCACTGATGGTATCAGGAATTTTATGAGAGAAGGGAGTGTAAGATTTAAGCCAAACAATTATACATCATTATTTGACAGTTCATGGAAAATAAGAGAATACTTTCCAGTTCCTGTTTCCAAAGGACATTAGCCCTTGTGCTCACAAATAAATGGAGCAGCAGGGTTAGCACAGTTAGAAAGTTAATTTAGGATAATCTCTGCTTTTAGAGCAGCAGCATGGTTGCCAGAAAAAATTACAGTAATTAGTGAAAAACAACTCTTCTCACAGTTTAAGATGAACCCCTGGTCTATGATAAGGCAACAGGAAGGATAAGAGGAAAATTAGCTGTGGATGTATGTGCTGTACCCTCATAGAGACACTGCTGCTCTTGGTCCATCTCTGCTCCAGAAGCCCAGTGCAGGGGAGCAGCTGAGCTGTAAGCCACCACCTGCGTCCAAAGCACTGGAAAGCATACATAGCACATAACTCAATTTACATTTTTGCTATCTGTTATGGTTAGCAAGTAGTTTTATTTCTTCATTCATGGCATTCACACAACCCAGAGAGAGAAATTTTAATAAACCTGGTAAGAAAAAATTTTTGTTCCTGATCCCATCAATTTCATCATGTTTGCTTGCTCTCAGAGCGCTTCCAATTAATATATTCTTCCCCATCTTAAAATTTTTGAAACAAATTCAGGATTTGTCAAAAATTTTATCTAACAAACAAACAAACAAAAAGAATCAAGAACTTACTGAAACAGATACCACCTTTTTCACAGGGCATCTGGACTTCTTGGGTTTGTTATTTGAAAAGCTAAAATTTCAAGGATGGCATTAAAACCATCAGGTCTCCTCTGAGAGCACAAAATGAATAAAATTTCCAGGTTTTCAGTACCACATTTAAAGCAGTTACAACTCATTTAGTGTCTTTCTGCATATGGCACAGCCTTCTGCAAATGAATGGCTTGGAATGTTGCTATGCTGTGAAGTGCTTACAGTTTAAGATCAGATTATATTAATAGTATGCAGAAATGTATTTCAAAATACATTTTTCACCATCTAAAAAGTATTGTTGATTTAACTGAAACTAGAAGCAATTTTCTGTGATTTGAGGCATTTTTCATAGCTGTGCATGGATGACAGCATGCATCTCTACTGCTGGCACTGTCACTAATACAGCCTAAATGGAGACGAATACAGCTTGATCATTCAAGCTGATCTATATTTTTCTTTGAACCAACAGAAGCTTTTCCAACTGCATTGCTGCTAACAATGTTACTTCTTTCCCGTATACAGATCATACCATGCACATATTTTCAAGTTTACATTTCCTACTTTCTGTTTCAGTTGTAGGTGATTAAAAACAAGCCGAGAAAACAAAATCAAACAAATACATGGAATGTTAGTTAGCTAGTTTTATGAAGTGTGCTTTTATTTTTTACTGCTAAGTAGCTGAGAAAATTCTATGTCTGGATCTTTAATTCCCTGCAAAGGGGCATAAATATAGGCTTAAATATAATTATATTATAGCTAGAAGCTAACATGTGCACGAGTGGTGTCATCAAAAAGAACTGCTGCTTAAGATCCCTCCACAATCCCAGAACTGCCTAAGAAAATGCAAATCTGTTCTCACATGATGTAAGAGACATTATTAAAAGGAAAAGGCATCTGTCCCAAAGGACACTGTTCCATAAAGGAAACTTTTTTATAACAATCCATAAAATATTTTAGGTCTCTCAGCAACATTTCTCGCAGACCAAAGCATAATATCATAGAATCATGGTATCATTTAGGGTAGAAATTATATTCTTGCCATCAAACTTCAAACAAATAAATAAAATGAAAGCCAGTTCCTTTCTCTCTCTCTCTCTCTCTCTAGCACTTTGTAAGCCAGTTGTTACAATGCTGATCAGGGATTCATGGCCTGCAACAGGGAAACCCCAAGCCCCTCAGCATCCAGAGGGACATAACCATGGGGAAGAGAACATTAACACAGTTGTGCTTGAGCACCTAACCCAAAGGCTCATGAGGACAGGCTGTTCTGCAGGGTGACCCAGAGCAGATCTGGTTTAAATGCTTTGAATCAGCAATCAGAGAAGCTTCTCTCTCTCTTAACAGACTGCAGAAAGCCCAGCCTTCAAAGTTAGGCAAGTAATTTTGGGCCACAAGTTCAGTGGTGGGACTGCCTTGCACTGCATCTGTAAGTGATTAAGTTAAAACTGTAACAAAATGACAGCTTTTCTCCTGAGCTTAACATCTTAAGCTTAACAGCAATTTTGGATAAAGCAAAAACTTTCATTTTCTCTTTTCTTTTTTTCCTCTATGTGTATTTTATCTTTGCTGGGGAGTCAGTCCTACAAAATTACAGACCTAAAAGTCAAGGTTTATGTCAGTGCCTATTTTTCCATACTGCTTCAAGTCTTTGGCATAATAAAAATATATATTTGAGTCAGGAACATGTCAAACAAATAGACATATTTTCATAGCTGAAGACCCTTGAAAATACATTAAATGGGGCTACCCTTTTAATTTAATGATCGCACATTAGATATGATTCCATATGAAAACTCTGATGGAAGGAAAGCTATCCTTATTTTATAATAAAAGCCAACTTGGGATCACTTGGTATTGAAGCAGATTTATCTACATTTTTGTCTGTTAGCATCAATAACAGACAGAGAGGCATCTTCATCATTCAGACAAAACTGCTGGACCGTAAACCTACCCTCTTATACGCTGCACTGTCTTCTCCCATGAAACTGCTCTAGGCATCTTTGCTGCCCACCGAACTCAAGCCAGTAATC
>WEIT01012795.1:27652-51350 GCA_013389985.1 Dryoscopus gambensis | reverse complement strand
TGTGGATGTGCAATACATTTTCATGTTTCACCTAGCCGTCTGCTGCTTCTCAGATAAATCCCTCTAACTTTTCAACAGATATTCAGGAATGACAACATCTGTGAACTCAGATCTATCCAGAAATATTAGGCACTATCAGCAGAGCTAAATCTCCAGAGTACGAACAGCAGGCCCTAAAGAATATTACTCAATGGAAAATTCTTAGACAAGATTTACTGTACATGATATTTTTCAGATTACAACGATGATACATTTGTATTAAACTCATGATTCATTGTCAACTCGTGTTGCAGAATTCACAGAGGGCATCTCAGCACATGAGGCAACCTCTGATTACTGGTGAGAGAAGGGCCCCTTTCTGCCATTTTTCCTTGGGTTAAGCTAGTATTAACTTCAAGGACAGACACTTCTTGAGAAGAAAATAAATGCTAGAGTAAAGTATTAAAGGCTCTGATCTAAGCAAAGAAATACTTTTCCAGTGGGACCAATTTATTTATATATCTAACAATAAGGAGGCTGTGAAAAAATAGGAAAGTAAAATAAGCAAAATAACATGGCTCCATAAATTGTGACATTAAGACAATGTCCAGAACTATACTCATCTTTTTCAGTATTAAATAAACTGAACTTGGCAAACATCTATGTGTTCCTACTGCACCAAGAAAACTTTAATGAAGCTTTTTCTTAATGAAAACTCATATGAGAATGATCATTTCTTTTCAACAGTAATTTTTGGTATTTAAGAGAGATAGAGAGTGCTCTGTTATTGATCTCTGCACAGCCACCCAGCTTGAATCAATAATCTATTAGTACTTCTAAATTAAAGTTAGATTCATCAAATGCCCTTGAGAAGCCTCAAACATTCCTTGCCTTATTTCATGCTCATACATGATTATGGTGGCTTCCAATGAGTCTATGGAATGATAAAATTTTAGCTTTAAAACTCCAATACCAGCAGACAATGTGTTTTGTATTAGCTCATTCAACTCTCCCAGTCCATCTAAAAGGCAGTTTTTAGGCTCCCCATGGGAAAACAAGGTTGTGTCATTCAATAAAACAACTGCGCTCCTGCAATCCTTCTGTGATTTCAGTTTGGGGAAAGCAGCCTTTGAGGAATAATACTGATACACTTCTGTTTATTCATAATTTCATCCTGAACAAGCACCAGCATCCAGTAGTAGTGTTCCAACCACAAACAGTATTGCACACCAGAGAGGTCTGTCAAGCACTGTAGAAACAACAGGAACTTGTGATACCCAGAAGAGATTATGCAACCAACTCAATTCATAAATACACAAAACAGTCAGCAAGTGAAGTATTGAAGGTACTGCTAGAGAATATTTTTCAGGACAATTTGAAAAGGTATACGATAAGGAAAGAGCCAATGGAAATCAGAAGATCCTCCCTAAAACACCCATATACACATGCCACTAAAAGGACTTAATCTACTACATAGAATACTTTCATCAGCTGAAAACTGTGGGGTTTTGGTTGGTTTTTTTGGTTGGTAGGTTTGGGGGTTTTTATTTGGGTTTTTTTGGGAGGGGTTTTGTTGGTGTTTTTTTGTATAAGAAAACCTAGTTTGGGCACATTAACTTTTGATCACAGGCAAGGTGTGCAGTTTTCTGGAGAAGGCTTGAACCCAGATTATACATCCCTGACTCTTACTCCAGCTTCTGACTTACTATTCTTCGTTGGATTTAGCTTTTTTAACTCTTTATTTGAAAATGTATGCAGTGCCTGTGCAGAAGTCCTGTGGAGGCATCTGCAGCAACTCATGCTCAGCAGGTATAAAGTGTTATTTTGCAACATGTTGACAGCTAATGGATGCATGACAGCAGAAGCTGCTTTCTTCTATGCATGTCTACACAAGCAATAATGAAAAAAAGAAAGGATAGGGGGTGGACAGTTGACTTTTCCAGAGGAAGCATTTTTAAATCAGTCTTACAATTTTAGGAAGAATTCAAGGAGGAAAAAAAGAAAATAAAAAAAAAATAAAAAGCAACTGCTCTCCATGCTCTGCTTTCTTGCCCTGTGGGATGTGACACTTTAGGATCCCTACTCACCTGGGACAACAGAGCCTCGGTGCTGTCACCCAACACCTGAATGCAGCCTAAGCACACAGGGACTCTCAAACAATCGGTCACTTCACAATTCCTGAGATGTCTGAAATTTTTCTAAAGGTTAGATAAAGTAGCAGATAAGATCTTTAAAAGCACAGCGTGCTTTCTGAGAGCTAATTTACTGCCAGCTAAACCGTGTTGACAGATGGAGAAGGTATTTTATTTTGAGACCAACTAGAAGCAGGCAGGCACCGCAAAATGCCTCATGTTCTCCTAGAAACTTAGATTATTAAGCTTGCATGTTAATGCACACTTTGGACAGTTGAGTTTTAAAAGAATAAGAAGTTGTAAAGCAAATGGCATTTCCTGGATAGCCTCAAGGGAATTTTGAATACTGAGCTCAGGGTCCCTGGTGGGAAGCAGCAATTTCAGCTAATTAGGGTGAATAGCAAAGTGTTGCATTTGGTCAAAACATTCTGTTAACCCTCATTTTTGTTGGCACCAACAAGAGTCTGGATTTTTTGCTTTTCTTTTTTTTCTTTCTTTCTTTCTTTTTTTTTTTTTTGTGAATTCACTGCAGGAGTGCAAGGCACTCAGCTCACATACATTAGGCAGAAAGTCAAAGGAAACGCCAAAGTTCAACTAAAGTACAAGTAATTAGAACCAGATTCTCTGCTGCTTGTATGTGTGCATTTGATTGTAGAAGTTATTTATAAGCCTCCAAACATTTGAAAAAATAACTATATACTGTAGATCATTTAATTTTTATGTCTCGTCTGGAAAAAAAAGTCTGCTTTTAATCATCTTCCAGGAAAGAGCCAGGAACTGGGAAAGTGGGTCTCAATTGTTTCAATACAAATTTCTCTCTTTCATGTGCCACATAAAACTATACTATAAAATTAAATCCAAAATATCATTGACTTTGCCCCCCCTCCGATTTTTTTTTAATAAAAATCTTCTTTGAATTTGTCATGCTTAAATAGTTTGCATTGTTATGAGGGTTTGGGTTTTTTTAAACTCTTGTTTGGAAGACAGACAAGGGGAGAAGAAAAAAAAAAAAGAGTGAGAGAGAAAGAAAACATTATCGTGGAGACTTGCCAGCCTTGACTTAGTAACCTGGCCATGACCCTCCAGCGAGTGTGTGTTTGACCCGGTCACACATGACTCTAGCTGCGTACTGTTGCTGGGTTATAAGTCCCAGATATTTTTACCATATATACAACAGGTGGGGATCACAGACAACAGAAAGAGGAAAACAAAGTCTCCCCTTGTGGGAAGACTCCCATTTTCTCCCTTGCAAAGAAAAAAGCACAAAGCAAAGAAGTTGCGCTACTACTTCAGTACTGGCACTTGCTGTGCTGGATCGTTGTTTTTCCCGGGGGGTGGACGCACGGAGGTGGAGTGGGCTGAGGGCAGGAGGACCAAGGAAAAGGCTCAGGGGAAGCCATGTGGAAATGTTAATCAACACCGAACAAATTATCACAGTCAAAAATCTTCCCTTATAGAGCTGGGTATGCAGCAAAGTTCAGGAAGGAATGCTTTTTAGTACAAGTGAACACAACATACCTGGATTAAAATATACAAAAACTTCAGATTGAGATATTATTATTATAGGATTTTCAGAAGTACCTAAGAAAGTTTGTTTTCCACATTTGAGGGTTTCTTTTTTATTTATGTCTTTGTAGCTGCACACATAGCTGCCTTAAAGCTATGATGTTAAATATATTTATTCTATTTTAACTCTTGGTTACAATTTTTTCAGCATTAATTTTAATCAAGTCATGCATCTCTACAAGACTGTCCTTAAAAAAAGAGTGGTATACTGGATGAAAGCCAAAGAAACTCTCTAAAGTCTATGCGTTTGCATTTAGTCTGAAAAGGGGCATTCTACTTTCAACAGGAACCTCAGAAGATAAAACTCCATGACCTTGTTCCTTCTTGAGGGTGGCCAATCAAAAACGATCCTTTTCTGTTATTTTAAAAGCTAATACAGTTTACAGTATCTAACAGGTTTTCACTATGTGCTGCTCAGGATTTATACCGTATGATTAAAATAACAACAGAACTAGAAAGAGGTAAAGGTTACAGAGCTCAGAAGCCCTATCTGCAAGGACCGGACTAATGGACAAAACTGCATGCAAGGTCACCTAAAAGGAGTCTCAGACCCACAGCACTTTGAGGGCCATGCAAAGGGCACAGGCTGCTGCTGCCAAAACTATCTCAGACAAGGTGCAAGTCCTGATAGGCACAGCCGAGCTGGCAGGAGTTCTCTAAAGCTGAAGTACTTTTGCTGCTACAAGTCTTGTCAGCTAAAGAGCGATAGGGACAGCTGGCTTCTGTCCCGAAGCATCTGGGAGAAGAGGGGTCCTGCTGAACTCTGCCCTTCCCCTCGGAGTACAAGAAGCAATGAAGCACACTCTCTGATTCAATATCCTCACCCTAATGAAGTTCCAAGTACAAATTTGGCCATTGCTCCACTGCAGCCAGACATACCATCAGGACAGTATTTTCTTCCCCCACCCTTCTGCATCTCATGCATTTAGACAGTGCACTATTTTGAGCAGGGCCTCAGAATGTGCTGTACAGTAACTGGTGCTGCAGGACCTTCAGTGCTACTCCAATTCAAATAATGGTAATGATCATGATCCTGCCAAGTCAAAAGATATTTGAAAGAACGAACCCTGAAAGGCCTCTACAGCCTTGAGGGGAGACATTACTTGCAAAGCAGGTCCTTAGAGTGCTTTCATTTTAACTATTGTAATATTTCAATGTTAAAACACAGACTAAATTTAAAGTGTGATTAAAAAAAAAAAAAACAACAACAAATCAAAAAAACATCAACTTCTTCATATTCAACAAATGCCTTTGCTGTACATACACCAAGTTGCATTTGTCAACCGGAATGACAGAAAAAAAGTGTTCACACTCTGCTGCATCTTCCCCCATTTAGAACTGGGAGAGAGCTAGCTGCATCATATTCCTTCATGCCTTTGATCAACAAAATTTCCAAGTTTCAATTGCAAATCTGTAATGTTAACTAGCAGAGTCATGTAACATAAGTCAGTGGAGTCAGCGGATACTGATCTTGGCCATACAACAGGACTGTAGCCCTTTGAAACCTGTATTCATATCAGGTGATTAGGGCCAAGAAATAGTTTAGTACCCTACTCCAAGCATAGCAGAGCTATCCAGATTTTTTTTGCTGTAAGCCAGATGACAACAGCATCTATTTTCTGGTTATTTTACTGTTCTATTCTTATAATGTAATTTCTGTTACTTAGCAGCTAACTTCTTCACAGATTTTACTATTCCCCCAAATAGTCTCTATCAGTTGCCCACTAAAGAGTGAGGATTCTTTTGTTACATACTTTTCTGTTATGACACAATCTGGCCTCTTTATTAACCCATTAGTTAAACATGGCAATTCAGTCACCTGATTTTATGCTGGCATTTAATAAGGCACTTCAGGAGCCCCACCTGCCAGCACATCTTCCAGAGTGATATTCCTGCACAGATCCTGCTCTCTTCTACCTATCTGATCTACAAGCATGGTCCCTGCCACTCCAGTATGTGAATAACCCATGAGCATTCCTATTTCTACCTTTGTGACACCTACGTGAGATAAGGCAAGAGCTATTCTTACTTCACAGACAGGAAACAGAAGCACTGACAGTGAAAGAGCTTTATTTGCTTGCATCATAAATTCCTAGAAAAATGCAAGCAGTACCCAACTGGGATTTTCAACGGCAACTGAGAACCCAGCTGTCTACAGCACGAAGAAGTGTCTGTTAAAATACAGCCTTACATGTCCTGCCCTAGGTTTCACATGGGATACATGACAAAGCAGGGAAATCTATTAAGTCTGTGCTCAGCCCCTCTATTGCAGGGGCTCTGAAGCACCCCCACGTCTGTATGTGCACCCCACTCACCTGCCCACTGTGAGGCAGGGCAGGGCTGGGTGCCTCCTGCCTCCAAGAACCAATGCTGCTGCCAGCAGGGAACTCAGGAGAGATGATGAAAGCCTTGCCTTCATTTTCTGATCTCCACAGACAGCTGAGAATCAGCTTTCTGTAAGACTACCATCATATACACAATTTCAGAGGAATGCCCTGGCAGGGAACTGACTTGCCTGAGAGAAATCCTGAATCCTCTCCTGAAGGCAACTCAGCAGCACCTGTGCATGTGGATGCTGTGTACCACACAGGCATAGGCAACACCAGAAACTGCCACAAAACCCTCTACTCCTGACTGTACTGTCCAAGCCTCACACACCACCAAGCAGTAGGTTACCACTAGTAGGTTAGTCTTATAAATTGAGTACATATGACCTGAAAATCACCAAGACACTATCAGGTATTTCTGAAAAAAAACACCCTAAAAAACCTTTTTCTGAAACTGCTGCATCTTTTTGTTGTGTCCCATAGGTACACAGGGGGAGCTGTCACTGCAACCTCTTTTGGTGCTTCTCCCAGCAGAGCCACTACATCTGACTTTTGGCAACTACATACTCTACACACATATTTACTACAGCTAGCAGTAAAGGACAACGAGGACACTGCAGCTGCTCTGTAGGTTTGCAATTCCTGGTTCTCAAGCACCAGCTCCACTAAACCCTGAGGTAGTATGTATAACTAACATCACCTTTTCAAAGAAAATTATACTGCTTTTCAGGCTGATTTTTTTTTTCAACAGTTATGTCAGCAAAGCAGTTCTACATTTGGGTTTATGTGTCCATAAAGCCAGAGAGATGCATTTACACCCGAGCAAACGTGGAAAGCAGAAAGCTTGTCAGGATTAATTATATCAAGGCCAAGAACTGCATCTGGTTATACCTGTGTTACTCTCAAGACAGCGAGACTTAATGACGTGCTAGTAACTGAGAACAGGAGCGTCTTTCGCTAAATAAATGGCCAGGCAGACACCATGAGTGAGCCAGGGTGAAAGTAAGAGGAGAGACAGGATGGCCGCAGGGTTTGGCAGGCAGAGTTTACAGGGCAGCAGCTCATCACTTTGTATTAGGAGCCTACCTTCAAAATGAAAAAGAAAACATGTTAAATGAAAAAAATAAATCGTATGGAAAACTGAAGAAAAACATCCGAAAGATGCTAGCTCTGTAGTTTTTTCAGGTCGGTGATTTTCTGCCTGTCCATTACCATGTAAAACCACATCAGTCTCAAGTGAAAATTCTGCATTACTGCAAAACTGAAAAGTAGGATCTTCTTTAAAAAAAAAATCATAATTGTGCCATCATCTGAATGAAGTTAAATTTTCCTTTGAAAACTAGGTTTTCTTATAATTCAGGCCCTGGCTGCTTTACCTGTGAATTCCGATGGTCAGATCCTTACGTAGAATAAAGTGGCATAGGCAAAGAAGAGACACAAATGTAGAGAGGATGAGAACTCTGACCTCTTTATTCTTTATTTATGAAAACAAAGCCTATTTCTGTGGCCTATTGATACAAATGTGGTGTAACAAATTGAGTGCTTTCTCTACAGGATCAAAAATTTTTTAAAAAGGTCCACTGTAAGGAAAGAAACACTTAAAAGTAAAAGGGGTCTGACTCTTTTTTTCAGCTATGTTTTGTGGTGTTGCTACTCCACTGATTCCAAAAAAGACTCTTGACTTGTAAACATAAATGGGAGAAAACCTAGATCCAGTATCATCAGTAAGAAATGAAAATTGCAAGGGCAATGAAATAGTTGCTATAATCTCTACACACATAGAGATATTTTACTAAGTCATAAAGTCTACATTTATAGTTATTAAATGTTTTATAGTGTTTGAAGATTTTTATTTTTAAGTCTTTTCAAGCATTGAAACAGAATAATTCAGAATATTATTCTAAAGGAATTATTTTATTCTTCAAAACTCACCTCCTATCCAAGTTGGTATTAGTTTTTGGTATTACTATGCCTGCCAAATAATTTTTTTATTTTCTATATATTCAACATATCTTATGACACTATTCATCATGACTTTTTGCTGTGGCTTGAATCCAGCAAGAAAAGGAGTGTTTTAATATCTTTAATCATGTAATACTATTACACATGTTCAGTACTACATGGACAAAATAAAACTATTGTGCTCTCTTTGGAAACGCTGTAAAACTGACTTGCTGTGTAATATTTTACATATCATTTCATTTCTCAAATTTTAGGACCATTAGTTCAGAACATTTTGATCTTTAAGTGTTTTCAAACCTTAAAATTAATAGAGTGACTCAACAAGAGCCAATTCAGTGAGCAAAACTACTTCAAGTAAGTAGAGTAGCAGTTAAAATGCTTATCATTACAATTAATTTGTATTACAGCCACACTGCTGGATATCACTAATTGATTTATATACCCTCCTTTCTCTACCCATTTACAAGGGCAATTATGAACTCCAGCACATATGTTTAAATGGGTTACATTAGAACATTATCTAGAAACTAGACTGCTGAGCTTAAAATCCTTAAGAACAGGTAAATTCTTCATTAATGGGTATGTTATCAACTCACTACAAACGGCCTATAACCTTTTAGGCAGCACACGGTACTAATATTTTACTTTTCATGGGCAGTTGGAGGTTGGCTCCAATGATGAGCTCCACCGCTATCTTTAATTGTTTTTAAAATTGCATATAATAGGCAGCAATAAACACAAATTAGTATTATACCATCCACAGCTTTCGGCAAGGCACGGTTTCTATAAACAAGTTAAAACGCATACATCTGTAAATAATAAGTGTAAGTATGCTGAATTTAATGAATAAGGGCACTAAAAGAAATTGAACAGTAGGGGTTCAGCAATTAGAGTAACTGCCCATTTTATTAAAAATGTATTTTTTCCAGCTTTCACTTTAGAAGGCTTTTATTGCTTTGCTAATTCTAAGTTTTGATTTCCTTTGAGAAGGATGTCTAACTCTTTATTTTTCTTTGTCAGCCCCATCACACAGCATTCTCCTTTTTTACAAGGCAACGGACAGCTGTGAAGCTTTATATCTCCTTGCTCGGGATCTCACTCTCGGGCCCTCGCTGCAGACCTTTGTTTGGTGTTATGCCACCCAGAGGTACCAGTCCTTATCGAGTACGGTTTCATACCACAACGGAGCTTGGATGAAACCTGCTGAACCAGCACATCCCAAGCAACCACCCTGTGGCCCCTTCCCAGAGGTCACCAACACTCTGGCAGAGTGAGGAGGGGAAGAGCACACCTCCAGCTTCCCAGCCACGGCCCTGCGAAACAGGGCCATTTGCTGAAGCTGGCAAGGCTCACGCCATGAAATGGAGCCATGAGTTTCCTGCTGCTGTTCAGCAGCAGCCTCCTGCAAGAGGACACGGCAGTGTGTAGACTGGGAGGAGCAAAGGTAGTTTCTCAAACCAGGCAGATATCCCAGTACATGTCTCCCATGCCCCAGTATCACTGCAGCGAACCCCTGGGCTCTCTTTGCTTGTATATGAATGTTTTACATCCATGTAGCTCACTTCCCAAGTAAATGTTAATACTATTCCTTACACTAGCCTAACTGCACCCACGTTGCTGCTCTGTTGCAATTGTGGGGGTATAATTAAAACAATCCATTATTTCCATTTAGACATGACACAATAACGGGAGAAATATGGCTTTCATCACTTGAGCTTATCTGCAAATAGAAGGGCAGTCAGACCAAAACTTAACCTTTCTGACATCCAACAGCAGATGCACATTTGCAACATCTGAGACCAAAACAGGGACATGCTCTGCCCTTCTTCATCCTCTCAGCATGCAAGACTAGGACAATGCAGTATAAGAGCAGCTCACCTAACATTTCTGATGCTGATGTGAGTAATTCCAGTTTATGGAATATTTAAGAACTTTTCCACTGTCTTTTGAGAGAGCAAATAAAATACAGAGTTTACCAAGCTCTAATGCTCACCTGAGAGGAATTTCAGTACTTTTTAATTGAATACCTGCCAGACAAAAAATGGCAACACAGTGGGGAAGGTAACATGAAAACTAAGACACTACCAAATTTCCTTTCCTTGTAATTCATAGCACCTTGACATTGAGTTTATAAAATAGTTTGTTCTGTTGAGGTTTTTTGTTTGTTTTGTTTGTTTGTTTCTTTCCCTTTTAACTTTCCATCAGTGCAGCTAACACGGCAAGTCTCCATCTGCCCCTCTCACAGCAGGCCCAGCAAAAGCTGAAATCTGGGAAGGAGCGCGGTGTCCCAGAGCCAACCGGTAGCCGTACTCTTGACTGTGGCTCAGAGCACACTTCCACACTCTGCCTAGAAGATCTAAGATCAATAAAGTAAGACATTCACAAGAGCCTGGAGGCAAGATGAGTACCGTGACTGGAGGGCACATTTTCCAATATTCTGTTTTTCTATTCTCTGCCTGCAGTAGACTTTCCTATTAAACCCTTGGAATAAGGAATGCTCATAATTCTACCTGTATGTTGTCCGTCATTACCATTCTCACTCGAAAGAGGAAAAAACATGCACACACTGTACTTCAGGAAAACACATATGTGCTAACAGTATTTCCTAGTCACCTGGTCTTTCTTATTCAATACCTGCCTCCAACAGTGACTTTTGTTTTTCCCAGATAAGCTACTCACAACTGACCGCAATATCCCAGCCTTGCAAACAGGAAAAATGTCAGCCATACTTTATATAGAATATGACAAAAAGATAGTACTCTGGTTCCAAAGAACTGAAAAAGCAACATTCAATCCTAGTAGCTGATATCCCAAGAAATTTAATGCAAAACATGCAACTCTGGAAAAGTGAAGTTACTTTGCCCCTATGAGGTTAAAATCCAGAAGATCCCTGGTTACTGTGCTCTAATAATTTTAAAATGCCGATAGTATGAATACCTGCTATTATACTATGCATATAATTATGTTCATAAAACACACTTTTTTTAGAGGGGAAAAATCCCATTTCCCTGCCATGTTTGAGAGATTTGGTCCATTATTTTCTGAGAAATTAGGCTAATTTTTACAAATGCTTTTCCAGTTGTCACAGTTCATTCAATGCTATCTTCCCAAACTTTCTGAATGACTGCTTTAGTGCCTCTGCCGATACCCCGAGGATTCCGAAGATACAGCAAAGTATTATTGTCAACACACCAAGGCTATTAAAAAAATGTAGATAGTTGTGAAACTGTCTGTAAGACTACTCATTTCATTTGAATGTCCAGAAAACCTCTAATCTGTGGCACTAGTATTTCACTGAGTCACTGTGAAAAGGCAGAGCAGCCATTTTAAGGAATTAGTAAAATCAGCAGTGGAGGGTTGTTGGTTAGAAATCATTGCTTTTCATTTCTTAGTATTTGCACAAGTCTGACTTGTGCAAAACTGCACAGCTGCATAGAGTTGCCCCAAACTGTAATATAAACTAGGCAAGCTTTCCACAGACTAAGTTTAGTATGCTTTCCATTACTTCCCAGTCTAAGCTCTGATCCTGTTTTGCTTTTCATTACATGGACATGTCAGAAATTTTGGGAAATCTTAGGTTTTTTCCCACACTTTACCCACCAGACACAAGTTGGCCATCCAAAGATGACAACCTATAAAAACAGTAATTTTAAAGAAGTGTAACCTGTGAGCTCAAGGGATGCCCTCTGAGAAAACTCACCTCTGACCACCTTACCCTGGGACCAGACAATCCCAGTGGGACAGGGGCACATTTTGGAAAGCTCTCATACCACCCAGGAATAGGGAGACCCTGCTGTTTCATGGCACCCCCGGCATTTGCAAACCAGTTTGCCTGATCACTGCCTTCTTTTGTTTCCTGAGATAAGCAGGGCCCCAGTGAACAATTAGAGCTTTCAATAAATAATCTGTAAGCACATTCATTTGATTTACTGTTATTTGATACAGCAGTTCGTTTCAATGGGGCAGTTACTATTGATCACTTAAAGTACTACAGACAAACATGAAACACTTCCAGAACTCCATGGATTATTACTCTTTATCTGCCACTCATCTGGGTTACTTGTAATGGCTGTGAAATTTAAAATCAATAACAACAATTAGCGTTTGTTATACTCTGAGGAACGAATCATGTGAAATATGTTTTGTTACAAAAATGAAAGGCTGGAGAGTTGCTAACATGAAAGACTCTTGCAAGGAGCAAAACTCTAAAATAATTTCTCTTGGTATTAGAGTGTCCAATAAAAGGGGTGAAGAAAGCTAAAAACAGGTATTTTAAATGCACACAGAAGTATGCATACAATTACAAAAAGGTATTGGTAGGATTTTCAAAGGAATAAAACTTTCAACTAAGCTGGTGAGAAAGATGCACCCAAGTTTTCCTTGGTTCCAAGTTTCCTTGGAAAACTTCACTACAAGCCCTACAATTTCATACTTCTTGACCTCTACAGGAGTTTTGGGTTGTTAATCATGGCAGGACTTGCTCTTATATAGATAACTGAAGATACAGGAAAAGGTTTGACTCCTCTTCCAACTAGCTTTACTGGAGATTATCACCAAAAAGAAAAAAAGTATTTAAATGTAAGAAATTAATTCAAAATGAAATTAATAAACCTGGAAACTAATTTTCAGGTATATATGTTGAAAAACACCTTTTATCTTCAAATTCATATAAATAAGTTGTGAATCTAATGAAATGGATGGAAATAACAGTATTTTGAGATCTCTGATAAAGTTGTAATTCTACATAATTAAAATGCAAAACAATAAGAGAAATACTTTATCATTAAACTGTAAGCAGAGCTCTGTGTGAAATCATCCATTCAGAAGACTTGTTTTTCATCAATTATTTGTTATTTATCTGATGTAAATATAAGAAGGTCTAATTAAAATGTATGACTCCTTATGCAGCTTCTTGTCATTAAGACCAATGAAAGCATTCTGAAGACCATAATGAAATAATTATGTTTGCCTTTAAGAATCCTCTTCAACAACACATGGCAGTACCACACTAAATTAAAACATCAGGAACTAAATTTCTCTTGCATCTATTTCCATTTTCACTAATTATACCCCCAAGCTTTCCAATGGACCAGGCCCTAAAATTCTTTTGAAGCTGAAACAGCCTAAGGAACAGCAACCTTTTCATAGTAATGGACTTTGAAGAAGAAACAAAGGTAACGCAGCCCTGGAAGGATTAATATTTCAAATAGAGTTATCATGTGAAAATATGTGTTTATTTGAAAAATGGAGAAAAGATTGTTGATAAAAAGCCAAATATGTGTTCCAAGGAAACCAATACTCTGATTTAATCTCATTTAATTGCGTCATTCCTTCCTAACCTCTTTTCGTCAGAGTATTTTCTTGTTCTGCACAGAAATTCAAGTTAGAAAAAGCATAACAAACACAGTACTACTGGGCAGTGCCAGTGGACCATGCTGCAACTGAGCTCTGCTTCCACATTTTGGTGAAGGTGAAAACAGCCCCTGTGAACAACCACAGTGTTCACAATGGACTCTCTTTCAGGGAAAAGGGAACGGCTATTTTCCCAAACTGCCTCCAGACACACAGTGCTTCCTAACACATAGCTCGTGCTTTAACCACAAAAGTCTTGCAGGACCTCTCCAAAACACAGAGAAAGGAAAGGATTCGGATAAGGAAGAGAAAAAAAAAGCCACACAGAAGGATATGAGTCAGCTCTGACTTCTTGCTGGCAGCTGAAGGCTTCTTTTCAAACCTTCAGGGAGATAATGGGTCCTTCTTGGTGTGGTCTCAGAGAAGTGAATGTGGCAATACGTGCAAAGCATAGAAAGATGAGCAGTGCACATACCTAACCTGCATAGCATGTGACTATATGTGCAACTGGAAAAACACAGATGGAATGTGCTCTCCAAACGGAGAGAGGAAGGCAGAGATTCACTAGGGGATGAAGACTAGGGAAAAGTAGCTTCCTCTGTTAGCTCCCCTGATCAAAGATGCTGAAAGACATAGGTGATTTGCCATTTGTGTTGCATTTTACACCTTAGTGTTCAAAGTGTGGAGTGAAATCAGAAAGATCTTTAGAAAGTCCAAGACTTTCCTGCTAACCTCTACGGAGGATTTGACATATACCCTCATCCAGTAACTAATAAAATTTCTTCCTCAACTGAATGAAAAGAGGAAACTCAAACAACAAAGCAATGCAAAGGATTACTCTGCAAGATGAGGGGAAAAAGAAAAACCTCCTCAGACCACAAGTTGAAAGGCAGTAGTATGAACAATGGCTGAAAACCAAAGAAAGAATCCCCAAGCTCAGGACCCGATCTTAACAATAAAAATGTTTACCCATGTGTGACATTTTAGCCAGTCCTTTGACTTGTGCCCTAAGCCAAAAACTGCAGGCTAGTGGATCAATGAGGGTGGATCTCTGTGAAGGAGAGAAAGTTTGTGGAGAAGTTAGGATCTCTGATTGGAGCAACCCAGAGAGAAGTGCAAAATCCCCAGAGAGAGTCAAGCTTTGGGAAGCACAGGCGTTTCCCTGCGCCTAAACCAAGATCCTGGGGGAAGCATCTGCCTGCAGATCCACAGCCCTTGCCCAGGGGGAGGGCTGGGTGTCAGGTATCGCCAGATGGCACTGTGACACAGTTTTCCAACTCCTTTTTCTTCATGTGCGAGTGAATGTTCAGTCTTGGAAAGACAGGCAACTCTGGTCTTCTTGTGAGTTTTTGAGTAGAAGATGAGGAATTAAAGTGGCAGAGGAGCCTGTTTCCTGCCCCAGGTTCTGCCCACAGCTAGTCCCTGAGCAACAGTGCTGGAGGCTCCGAGATGCCCGAAAGCCAGGGCACAGCTGTGCTGCGCCTGAACACCTCTGTCCCAGATTGGCATTTATGAAAAAGTGAAATACTTAAATCAACTCAGATGCTGTTACATTCCCTTATCATGCAAGAACCTAGAAATCCTCCTGGTATCAGTCACCAGCTGGCAGAGGAGTGATTCTGGTACAAGACTGGAAGATGAAGGAAGTCTCGAAGGAGATGAGATACACGCCTCTGTATGAGGCACTGCTGTGTCATCAGCCAGTCTGGCAGAGAGGACCACCAGAGTGGTTTAATGGCCACTTCAGGAACTACCACAAGCTGCATTCAGATTAAAAAAAAAAAAAAAAAAATTGCAGGATTAAAGAGACTTTTTGTGTTCTACAACTGTTTAGGTGAGGCGGGGTTTATTTTTAGTTGGTTTTCATTTGATTTTTTGGGGGTTTTTTTTGTGGGGGGTTGTTTTGTTTTGGTTTTGGAGAGGGGGTAATTTAACCATTTCTTCCACTGTTACTATCTTACAGGCACAAATGGCTTTCTATAATCAAAGCACCCACTGAAGGAAATCTGTGTTCAATCAAACCATGTTTTTAGTCTCCAGTTGGTGTACCACTGGTCAACCCGTTTAAATGTTCCACACCTCTGCTATGCATCTTTAAAAGAAGAATGATACTTCTTTCTTTTTAAGAAGAGATGTTGGCTGTTCATTGTGCTGAACACCCAGCACAGTGACATGAACTTTTACTGGTATTTCCTAAAAGTACTGATACCTAAATACACTAAAGGCTCACTCATACAACCATTCTGTGTCTGAAAGTCTTATTAAAATCAAGGGTGGAGGGTTGAGTGCATTTAAGTGCTTCACTAGATAAGGCTGTAAAAGACAAAGGCATCCTTAATTTGTCATTTTATTGTCCAAAGATCCTTGCTAAAAATACAATGTGAGCCTAGAGAAAAATATTATGGTTCAATGGAAAGAGATCCTCCAAACCATTAAAAGAAACTAAGCGGTGCTAAAAAACCTCTTTGTTGTGAGACATTTCTCTGCTTTTTTTCTTAGGGGATGCACTTAGAGGGTAAAATGTAAGTCACTGAAAGCGCATAAAACGGAAATCCTTCCAAACTATGGATGGACTTTAACATCATGTCCTTAGTGGTGAAGATCCAGAGCACTCTGAGAATTTATAAATACTCATTCAAGCTTTCACCTATTAAACCTATACAAGTGTTGCCCGCGTGTGTATATTTAACTTGCATAGTTTTATAATATTCAGTTTATATATGGTATAAGCAGGGGAAAGAAAAATCACCTTGTCCAAGGGGAACAGAAGGTATATTATATACTTTGTGTCTAGGATTCTTTAACACAGACTTGCTGGATTATATTTCCATCTCTCTTAACAAAAGTATTTGAAGAAGCTGCAAGGCTCAAACAGAACACCAAAAGAAAGTGGGGTCAGTTATATAAGGGCTAGCACTAGTTTGTTAAAAGTTTTTTCCTACCCACTCCCAAATAAAGGGACAAAGAAGTGAACATTGTGGGAATGTGTTTCTAAACCACATGATATCCTTATCAGATTGTCATGTACAAGGGAAGGTTCTCACACAGGGACCCCATGCTGGTGAGCTGCCCTGTCACATGATGCAAGTTCTACGCTCCTATTCAGATTACTAAAATGAGCTGAAGAAAGTTAGATTTCCCCTCCTCTCTCCCCCCCAAATAAGCAAAATGCAGTGACCAAAGTCATATTAAATCGCTGCCACTGGGAAAGCAATCCTGAGCAGCTGCAAATGATAAGTGAGTATATGAAGAAGATAATCTAGCTATTAAAAGCTATACCACAATTAATATCTGCTGAGCAGACTTTATTGTAGAAAAGCAAACAGAGAATCTGAAAAATTTGTGAGTCAGACAAAATACAAGGAAAAATTTTTAAATTTATGGAAAGAGAGTAATATATTTTTATAAGCAAGTCCTACTTTGTCATATAAGTGTCTCTATTTTCACTGTTGATGTTGTGAACACTGTCACTGAATTACTTTTTCATGTAGTTTGGGGGAAGTGGAACAGTTCTGTAAACATTTTTAATATTAAATGAAGGTTTTAAATAGTATTTGATCATTCAAATATATGGCCTGTTTTAAAAAGTGCTGAGGGACCTCCTAGATGCTCAGCATATTTGGAAATGAAGCCATGAAATGTGGATTTAGGATGCTAACTTTAGGCTACTGTTTCTGACATTCTTAACTTTTGAAACACATTTGCTCATGCAATGACAAATTAATAAAATCCCAGACCTTAGATTATTTTTAAAAAGACAGTTTAAAATCCATGGTTTTGGATGCAAGCTGTTTACAGGTTACAATTAGGAGGAGCAGCTAAGATTACTGTGACCAAAAAACTGCACAGAATCATTTCCACATTATATCAGTTTGTTTCTTTTACACCTGGAATATGGTTCTCATAAAAAGGCGGCAGCAGTAAGACATTACCCCCGGTTTGCCTGCTAGAAAATCCAGTTTTGTTACCCTCCTGTCTGTACTTTTTCCTGAAGTACAGAGAAAATTATTATTCTGTTACTTTAGAATAGTTTTTGAGCATTTTGCAGCTTGTATTTTTGTGGTTCCATTTGGTTTGAAAGGGCTTGGGTTTCAGCAAGAAGTGGCGTGGGTCACAGTGCATGGGGACAGACTTCATGCACATGAGCAAAGGTCAAAATCAATCATAGCTTTGTATTTCCAGGCCTATTACTTTTGGCAGTTTACCCTGCCAGAAGGGGCTAAAATATTTGCCTCCCAAAAGGAGTACACATCAATAGGGGGCAGGAATATAATCAGCTTCTCAACCACTCGGCAATGAGAAATGAGGGTAAAGGATCCCCTCCTCGCTGCAGCCACTAAGCCGTCTAAATGTTAGATAGAACATTTTCAGCAAAAAAAGTTGAAAG
Source organism: Dryoscopus gambensis (assembly GCA_013389985.1). NCBI lineage: Eukaryota > Metazoa > Chordata > Aves > Passeriformes > Malaconotidae > Dryoscopus > Dryoscopus gambensis. The sequence goes on along the minus strand of WEIT01012795.1, from coordinate 33,645 downwards.
ATTTCACAGCACAGTGACTTGAAAAGGACAATAGGCCTATTTAGGCAATTATATTATGCAGGCTTTGTTATTAGGCAGCCCTGCTCAGCCCCAGAAAGTCTGGATAATCAAAAGTGTCCAAGTACAGGAAGGGGAAAAGTACAACCCCACCCTCCCGCACAGCCGCTGCCAGGACCTCTGGATTTGAAGGGTAAAGTCTATTTACCGAAGTTCCTTGGCCATTTTATACATCAACTGATATCCTTCCTCATGGGGCTGCGTGCTACAGCCTAGCAAAGCTCTGGAAAGCCCTCTGAAACCACAACTAATTTGGCCCCAGCCGCCCGCCCCTGTAAATTCACTGCTCAGAAGCTGCTGCCAGCCCCCCAGGCAGAAACTGTGAGGGGAGAGGGATGTTCCCCCCCGGCTCGCACGCATACCAGGGCCGGTCCCCACGGCCAAACAGATCTGGAAACTCATCACAGCTGTGCTCTGCTTTTGAGGTCTCAATAGGACGGGGCATAGTGCGGCCGACCGCGGCAGACAGCAGTCCTCCCGAGCACAATGTCCCTTTCACAGCCCCACTCCCAAATCTAAATGCTGGCTGTGTAACACAGCCGCACTTCATCGGCCGAGTAAAGGGCGGTATATAAATTAGACCTGAGCAAAACCAGTCACTTGGCGTGTTTCGGGGAGGTGGGACCGTGATCCGCCGAGCAGGGAGCCTCGCTCCCCGGGCGCCCCCGAGCTAAGCCCCTCGGCTTGGCCGGGCTGCGGGGCTGGCGTGACGCACACATGGTTAACAAAAACCGCTCAGCAGTAAGTAGGGATTTAACTGGATGTGAGGATGACTAACTTCGCTGTCTGAAACACTATCTCCCTCTTTCAACTCCTTAACTTCGCCGTAGCCCTCTTCAAGGCATCGCCTCAGCAGCCTGGCTTTGTTCTGACAAGTTGCACCTTTGCTGCACAGACTCATTAGGCAAGCAGGGAGTCACCCAAAGATACATTGCTTTTCCTCCAAGCTTATCCCACCCTGACTTCACCAGCGAATGCCTCTCATCATTTTTGTCTGCAGGAGTTTCTGACAGTGGTGCGTGTCCATTAGAGTTTTCCTGTGCCTGCAGCCGAACCAGACTAACTGCATCACAGTCTACGCAGGGAACAGTTTTCCCCTTTCGATTATTTTGGAAGAAAAATATCCTACATAATTTTTTTTTTAATTAACTGGATCAGAAACAAACATTTTTTTCATCACGTATTTCAGAGCATTAAGCTAGACATATAAAAATTTAAACAAAGACTCTATCCCTAAGCAAACCAGTCCTAGCAATTTAGCTGTAAAGTTTATAGATGAACTTTAAAGAAAATAACCTGTTTCAAACAGATCTTGCCTTCTGGGCACTAGCAAACACACCTGCAGCAATTTGATACTTGGGAATGCAGATTACAAGTCCTTCACTTCAAAATGTTTGTTTTTTAATTCAGAAAGATGAAAGAAAATTAAGTAGTGTGCCTTTTTTTTTCCTTTTTTTTTTTTTTTTTGGTTGAATGCAGATGTTTCCAGTGCTTGCAGGGAACGGGAACCTGACCCAAACACTGCAATAATCCAGAATTTTGAAGGAAAACGCATGCTTTCTGGAGTCCCATCTTCATGAACTTTCTGAAAGTTAATACCTGCTAGCTCCTCTCAGGCAAACACTTCCTACCAAACTGAAATAAGAATTGTATACTACACGAGCCTCAACATCCCAGTCTGTTCTACTGTCATGTCCATAAGTTTTGCCTTCATCAAATTTTTTATGCTTCTAGCCCTAAGGAAATGCAGTGGGCAGTAGTCATCTACTTGATATAATTAGCTGAAACACTACATAATGCCAAACAAACTTACTCTTGTTTTGGGCCTGCTCGTTTGGTTTTTTGCCTGTTTAATTAATGAAGACTAATGAAGACTTTTTTTAATAGGCTTTTCCAAGGTCAGATCTCCATTCTTTGCAGCTCCTCTCTCAGGACTTGTCTGTTCCCACTTCCGCAGTATCTAGTTAGCTCATGTTTCACCAAAAGTTACTGGTTTTCTCTCAGTAGTTGTTGCCACTGCACTACGAGGGAGTTCTTCTTACTTAAGAAACTATAAATTACTCATTCTTGCAATCTTAACTCTTTTGTCCTCTTAAGAGCTATCCTTGTCTAATTTAATTATACCAACCTGATTTTTATCTTATGACAAAAGAAGCGAGAACGAATTACGATTTAAAGTGCCATTGGTTCTAGTCCCATTTCTGACTCCACAATTTTCTTTGCAAACAAATAATTCCATTTTAAATCTACAATATACCTAGAATCACATAAAACATAAACTCCTATGAGGGCAAAATCAGGGGGGTTTTTTACGTTCTTGTAAAACACTGCGCAATACGCAGTGGCTAACAGTTGTGTTGCAAACCCAGGGCAGGTTTCTCCTCCCACAGGGGAGAGGAAAAAAATACCACACAAGTTAAGGTCATGTTTGGGTTGCGTCTTATCCTCTATTTTTACTTTGCAGACCCTCATGGACTAGAAAACTCATGCTGCTGCAGGAGTGCACTAGCTTAGTGAATTGTAACAGGATTAACGTACGGAAGATGTGCTGAAGTTGGAGACCTACAGCATTCTACCCTAAACTGTGCAATGGCCAATTTTGCCAGCATTTCAGCTGAAACCCTGATGCTGTCTGGGATTGTTACTGGCCTGCTCTGAGTTTGCATTATCCATGTACTATTCCCTCAACAACCATTTACCTTTTACTCTACAATCACATCTCTATCAAAGCAATATTTCGAAGGCCTAAGGCAATGGCTGCAGGTGTACTGCTTTTTTCAGCAGAGCCAAAAATAAAACAACAAATTGGACCAAAAAAACCTTATCACACTTCTAACAATTCCAAAATTTGATTATTATTACATTACATTAAGTCACAGAGGTCTTTTTAAAAATGGAGAATCAGGAAATGCTAGAGTTAGAATTAAACATTGCTGTCTTTGTATTTATAAGCACTGGAGCAACCCTTCAACTAATAAAAGCTTTCTGGAACACAAAAATTCTAGTTCTGGCATATTTTCATGAGATCCAAGATAAAAATCTTACAGTTTGAGAGAATTTTAGTATTTCATAATCCGTTTATATATTTACTCACGCATAAACTGCTTACAGTTTCTTCAAAACTGAAAACAAAATTTGCTCTAATATTTCAAACAGAAATCTTAATTTGGACTCTAACTAAATTGTTTTTCCACATTTCTATACCATTAACTTTCACAGTTTAAATTACAGCCACCGTATTATGATTCAGGTTTCGGCCCGATTTTTAATTCCCATGCAGTGAAGATTAATCCTACTGCTTACAAAGTTACGAGACTGGATTCCTCAGCACATTTTCCTGTATTTTTATTTACTCTTGTTAATATGAGTTTCTTTGATTAGCTAAACTTTCCTGTTATCAACACTTGTCTCTTATCACAGGCCCTAGGCAAATGACATATTTACCACTCACTCCATTCTGATAAGGGTAATCCTGTGTTTAACTTGCCCAAGAACAAACACCATATATTTTGTTTTTAAGAATCCTGCTTCTAGGTATTAACAACATACAAGAGAAAGAGCAGGACATTTCAAAGCCAGAAGTTATTTAAAGAATATTTTGTGAGTGTAAGCTTTTAACGACAGTATATACGGCTCCTACTTCAGGAAAGTTTATTTAATTCCAAGTTTCCGCAATATCACCACTGAAGTTACACTAAAGTTTAAACTATGAAAGGAGGAAAACACATTTTTAGTAAAACATCTGGTTTGGATTTTTGTTTTTGCTAACTGAAACTCTCCCATAGCCAGTAACATTATTTTGAAGTAAAAGCTTTGTTTCGTGTTTTGTTTAAAGCATTTTGAAAACTGTGCGAAGAAAATAAATATCCCATGCTGAACTTCACAGTCTCCGTTTAATTGTAAAGACATCAAAACATTTGCAGTGTTGTAGGCTGGTAGTCACTGATTTTTACAATTCTGTTTTCATTACTCAACCCACACAAATGTCATATGGTGTCTGAAAACTTTTGAGCCGAGTGAAACACGCTATTTCACCAAACACTGTTAAATTTATTTTTCAATTACCCACTCCACCCCTTTGAAATGTCGAAGGGAGAACTCTTCTAATTCCTAGTTAACGTTTTAACATACCACAAAACAGAAATTTGCAACAGCATTATACAGTTAATGGTGTACTGAAGTGCCCGAGAGCGTGCTAAAAACATTTTGATAGATAGCCAAGTCATTTATCTAAATCACCGTCAGAGCAGTGAAGCATCCTGCAAGCTTTTAAGCATAGTATAAGGTGATGTTTTCTGGCACTTTTTGTCATTTCTCAAAGTTGAAAATGGGGTGTTAAAATACCGCTATTGTTTATCATGTATATATTTTAGCAACAAATCAAGACCCTATAACATAATAACACATTTTCAGAAGTGTCCTACCACTAACTCTCACTCCCCTGTTAACAGTGCATCGCTGTCTGAATCTCAAGGTATAGAAATAATTGATGGTTAAACTCAAAGGGTGTTCACAGTAAGTAGTTTTCTAGCAAAACAGCAACTTCTTAGAGCAACAAAGTGAAGAAGAAAGGTGGCAGCAAGGTCAGAACGAAGAAATATTGCCTCTTCTTCAGAAACTTATAACTACTGTCTGATTTTTGGAATGGCACCTACCCACTGCAATTCCACATCTTTGCAAGAACTGTAGAGATCAACATTTTAATTGCTTGGCTGTTCTGCTAAAATGCACTTTAAGACAACATGCATCCTGATTATCAAATGTGCTNNNTATGTAAATTTGTCCCTCACTGATTGGAGTTTTGCAAGTATATGCTGTATTACATTATAATTTTATGTGTTTCTGTTTGGATCCACAACTGTTGTTAGGACCAATATGCCACATGAGAAGGGATAAACAGAAAGAAGTCCAGTGCTTCTTTCCTTTTTCCTTTCTTGCCAAAAGGAACGAAAAAAAGCTTGCAAACCACATTTTGCACAAAAAGTCACCCCACCCCTCATTACCTCTGTGCTTAATTACCAGTCTTTCTTTTTTAAATACATGCAAGAAAATAAATAAATTAAATAACAACAACAACAATCATTATAATAATAGTAATTGCTTTAAAGTGGAAAAATAACAGTTGGGACCTACATTGAGCACTGTGCCGGTGTTGCCACTCTGTTTGTGCCAATCCACTGAAGCATGCTTTGAGAGCCTTCTCCTGGAGCATGCAGGAAGACGGACTCGCAGTGTAGAAATCCAGCATCTGAGCAGGGCTCACTGCTAGAACGTCCATACAGTCAAACATGATTCCCCCTGCACAGAATGCCTGCAAAAGTGCTTTCCTCTAGGTGTGGAGGAAAATGGCACATAAAAGTACACCCAACTCCATCAAACTCTGCCCCTTTTTTGGCACGTAGGCTGTTGGTCTTTTTCCCAGACCAGAATCATGAATTATGACAGACAACACAGCTAAAAGCCTGTAATTGATCCAAATGATCATTTACCATTTTCCAGGCTGCCCAGCCAATCCAGCAAGATGGGGGGATGCGAGCCGCATTCCAAGTTTTAGCTATCATCAATTCCCCCCCAAAATTTCTTGAGAGTCAGTCCAGCTTCTGGGGAGCTTGCCGGGTGTGTGCCGCGTCCCACGCCGTGCCAATCGCCCACCTCCCCGGGATAAAACAGCTCCGGTGGAGGCTCGGAATCCCCCTCGGCCGTGAATAGATGCTTCTGCCTCTGAACAGCTCACTTCCTACTACTTGTGTCACAGGGAATGAAAGATTGAATTGCCTAATATATGCGAGTGAACTTTCCGTGAACCCTTCCCAGGCTGCTAACCTTCAAATGACCCAAGCGGTCTGACATCACCAGCTCCCAGGATTCTCACACGCCTTCACAACTCCCAGCAGCCCTGCAAAAAAGCCAGGCAGGCGGGCGGGCAGGCAAAGGCG
>WEIT01012795.1:1175-20091 GCA_013389985.1 Dryoscopus gambensis | reverse complement strand
TTAGTAACAAGAATGAGGCATGTGTATATTCCCAATCCTGAGAAATGTGTTGTAATTCTCCTTCAAAAGCACAGCAAGTTGTTATCTACAATCAGATCTTAAATGATAAGTTGGTGCACATATGTTAATTAAAACCTTAAAAAAGTTAAAGGTCCACCTGCTGGATTCTTAAATTTGTCTAAAAATTGTTAGAGTCTTTTTTCTTTTTTAAAACAGGCTTACTAAGAGCAGAAGTGCACACCACTGATACTAAAGCCTATTCTGCTAGCTGAACAATGCAGGAACATTATGTCACTCAGAGGTAGGACTTCATAAGCATGCAAGAAAGGCTAAGAGCTTTGCCAACACAAATTATCAGACAGAACCTCACTGGAAAAAATGAGGCACAAAGATCTAAGTGAAGTGTAAAACTTACTGAGACTTGAACGACATGTTGACAGATACCACTCCACTCTCTTGCGTCCTATCAGAACCCAACAGCCAAAGCAGAGATTCCTAAGCAGTGTTTTTACAGGCTAGGCTTAGTCTCTCCCTCATCTTATCAGCAACCTTCAAAGGGACTGTGGGTGGATCTCCTCCAGGAAAAAAAAACCCCAAACCAACAAAAACCCCCTCAGAAGTGCCACCTCTTCCATACAAATATATTGGCGCAACCACAGAGGCTTTGCTTGAGCTGAGAAAACACACCTGGCTCTTCTAAAGGAGAAATTAAAGAATTGGTGCTTCAGCCCTCAAGCCTTGAGTGGCCTCAGAGAAGAGGAATAGCTAAGGAGAGAGTCTAATCAGGATGCAGGGAAAATCAATACTGGCTTCTTGAAATGCCTTAGGCAGGAAGGAACAGTTAAAGGTTGAGACATTTTTCTGCTCTTTCTGCACAAGAAAATGTAAGACTGAGTGCAGAGGTGAGAACACAAAGGTAGGAGAAGGCTTTCAGGAAGACTAAAAGTGATCCAAGGCATGTTATACCCTAAAGTTCTTTGGGAAATCTTATCTTTTAAAAGTTTCCTAGGTTTGGTGCATGAGAGATCTTTCTACACACCACTCAAAGTTGTCCAAAGTAACATTTTCAGGAATAAAAGCACGCCATTGTACTGTTATTTTCTGACTTTGGTGTGGAATACAATTATTTAAGACTCAGTGGGAGAGTATGAAAGGAGCAGGAGTGTAATTCCAGTTCAGGAAAAACTCCAATAACTGACAACAAGTAAGAAACACAAGATAGATGCATTGTATTGTAGGGGTGAGTCCCATTGGCTGGAAACCCTGACTCTCCCAGCAGGACTCAGTTACATGGCAACTCCTGAGGGCAGATTAACCCTTTCCTAGTTAGCATATCTGGAATGATTTAAGAGACCTTTTCCTTCTCCTGCAACAGAATAATTTCATAGTTTCATTTGCAAAAATGGTTTGGAAAAAAATGATTCGAATGCTACTAGGGTAAAAGCAAAGCTATCTGACTCACCACAGGATACTGATGGTACAATGAACAGAGAATGCAGGGAGTTCACGTCGGTCTAAATGATATTTTATATCCTCAGGTGTTGTGACATATGCAAAACACAAAATGTATTTCTCATAAAATAGTTCATGCACAGTCTGTGGGGACCCTGTCCAGACTGCATTTATCAAGTACCAATGGTCTTTCTCACCCAAGTTCTGCCCAGTCATTGACTTCTGTCTAGATCATTACTGAAGAATTAAAGAGTCCTCAGCTGGCATAGATAGTACTTAATTAATCTAAAAAAAGAGATTTTCACCATCAGAGAATATGTTACTTTCATTTAGAATTGTGCAGGTTGATTACTGTAAACTCTGAAATAACTCCTGCAAATCTTATAATACTAGTTGTTTTTCTTCTAACAGTCCTTTCTAATTACTGGCATCAAGTAATTTGATGGATTTGGGAATCTCTATTTATTTCATCACAGCAATTTCCCTATTTTGTTTTTAGAACTGCATTACACTTCTGTGTATACACATCAAATGTAAGCACAAATACTATATACAAATAGCATAGTACGACTCATGTTCTTCTGGTTATCAGAAATAACAAAGTTCAAATCTAAAAATATCAAAATCTAAGACAAAGACTCCTAAAGCTCTCTATTTTTAAAATGTTAGAATTCAGCTACATTAGTTTTCTCCGTTGTAAGAGAGTGAGATGGTCCCTGGGGACCAGGAAGGGCACACGTCCACACTCAGGGTGTGGTCACACTTCACTGCTGTGAGCCACAGCTGCACAGTGTTAGGAAAAAGGAGCTACTAAGTTTCCAGAGGAGAAAATAAGAGATCAGGCTGATGTGATATTACACTTACTTTTGACTGTCTTCTAGTCACAGTAAGTGAGATCTGTCTATTTCCTCCTTTCTTTCTTTTTACACACAAAATTGGACTCATGGTAGAATGGGCATTAAACAACGTTTGGAAAGGCAAGCACCAGTGACACTGCCCCATTTCAGACAAGCAGGGTAAGACTATACCTTTCCTTTCCTTTGGAAGACCCAAAGACACTCTTAGGTGAAGGTTCAGAGGAGAAAAGCCTTGAACCAGGTCATTTTCTGCTCCTCTTCCCCCACCCGCCATTCTCACACATGGACACAGCAGGTCCTGTAACACACACCTCCCACCAACATCTCTTCATGAAGTAAAATCGCTGCTCAGCAGCAGCTCCTCAGTTCCCATTCAGACCAGTCAGAAAAAAACACAATCCTGTTAAAGCTTCTTCTTTTCTTAGTTGCTTTAAAAAAACAGGTAACCTCTGTGTGTTACTGAAAGGACTATCTATGTGTTTGAGATATGCCTTGCTTTTCTAAACATTTCACACTCTAAAAGTTCATCTGCATTTTCTTTCTATGGTTCTCATAGATTACTTGCAAATCCAGATAGAATAGAAAGATATAATTTAAAATTCTATGTATTATTTAATTTGGCTTCTTGTATGATATCTTGAAAACTCATCTTGAATTACTTAGCTGCTGACTTTCATAAAACTAGGAGTATCAATATAGTGGGTGGGAGATTAGTACAAACAGAGGTAGTTCAGAAATACTTTGTGAACTGAAAATTAATTAGGGAGAATCAATTTAATTTCTTACTATGGCGTTTTCTTAGAAGTTAATATTTTGCTATCATTATTCACCTAACACTATCACTGACGCCACTGGAAATGTAGCCTCTAAAATGATAAAACCTGAAGGACCAAGTTCAACATGTGTATGTTCTGTTGAAAGTACCTTTTCATTTAAATGCCAACACACACCTATCAAATATTTGTGTTCTTCATTAAACTAATGCCTCCCTGCACCATAAGCAAGATGGCACAAAATATAGGTGTATTCCCGTGTCCTCCTACTAAGGTAGGCGATATCAAAATAAATTTGCAACCATATCATTATATCAATCTCCAGTATTACTGCATCAGTACTATAACCATAATTAACTAGCTGCAGGTCAAATTTCTAATAAATCTTTAGAAATTAAATGTATAATTTGTCAAAACCACATGTCTTCATAAATTGATTATTCAGAATTTAGAAGCTTTTTAATTAGGAAGAAATTTATGCAATACCATGTGTAATAATTACGAATCAGCTCTTCTGTGATATTTTTGTACATCAGCAAAAATTAAAACATTGGAAAACATTACCAGGTCATTGCAGTATTTCAATGTCAAAAGAAACACATAGTTTAAATGTAGAGGTTAAAGATATTTTCCCGTATCTTTTACATCTTATATAGCTTTATGATCTCAGAACTGCAATCATTAACCAAATACAAAATCAATGAGAAAAAGATCTAATCTGACTGTTTTCAAGTACAGAGTCACTAAAAATGATTTATGCCAATGTAACACTTTTTTCCATGGTTCTATAGTTTTACTAAACAGCATATATTCTAAGTCAAACTTCCATTTTATGCTACACTAAAGAGTATTTTGCCTCTCTCATACCTTCCAGCTAAAATTCTGTAAGAGTTTAAAACTTTAAAAACATCACCTTTGTAACAAGCACCAAGATGAGGGATACGACCCTGGCTGCCAAGTAGAAAACTAGAGAAAAAGAAAGTTAAGTGATATTCGTTCACGGCACAAGAAGCAAAAACTGTACCCCAGTTCCCCTCCTCTCCCCTCCCGTGCTTTCACCACGGGCCTATTCAAACTCTGCACCCCCACAAGGGCTCTGGGTACTTCTATCAACATTTCATAGGGGAAGATTTTTTTTGACAGAGAACACAAAAGCTGCTTTGTGTGAAGTCTGGACACTTTTTTTCTACCTAATAAAAACATGAATAGAAGTGGGACCTCAGCAAGCATATGGCAGAAAGTCTGGACTAACCGAAAAAAAGGAGCCTAGAAGAGTTTGCTCTCTGTCATTCCCCACCGTGTTTACTGTTGAATGTATATGGTGTAAATAAGGAGTATGCAGAGCGAGCCATAATGGAACATTGTTTATGTGCACATCCTGGCAAATGCATATACAGCATGGAGACTATTTCCAAGCAGAACATAAACACAAAAGGGGAGTGATGACAAACAAGTATTCCAAGGCAAGAAAAATGTTATTCCATATACAAACCAAACAAACTAAAGTGGTTTCTCCCCTGCTAGGATCCAACTGGCAGATCTCAGCTGCACACACTATGTAGCTGTTAAAGAAATGAGAGACATTCCAGGCTTACTGGTTGGCTTTCTTTTTCTTAAGAGATTTTATTATGCTCCCAATATTAAAAAGAAAAACACAGTTAATATTTTATTTTACTCTCTTGCAAAAACACAACAAAACAAAACAGCCCTTTCTTTCGGCCTGAATAAGAGCTGGGGAGATAGAGCTGATGCCAAGAAAACAGCATAAGGAATTAAGTCACAGCTTTTCTATTTCGAGTTCCCACTGAAAGATACAGAGATGGTTCTTTCTTCCACAGGTCTCTCCGACAAACCTATTACACGGCTTTAGCAGGTGACACCAGTGTGACAATAACTTAGAGGTTTCATGCTCCTGGCAGAATTCTTTTCCTTTTTAATCATTACTCATAAAAAGGAAGAGAGTTTAGAGGGTTTAGACCCAAGTCCCTGCATTTTCAAGATAGCAAACCAGGGGATGAACCTTTTTTTGTGTGCTTGCTTCTGGAGAACGGAGTATCGTGCTTTGACAGCTGCTATGTAAATGGGTGTAATTTTATTCCTTTAAAACTAACTTCAAACACATACCCAACTACAGGAGGAAGAAAAGATGACAACTAGGAAAACAGACAGTAGAGTGACAACAAGAACCACAGAAAGTCAAGTGATAAAGCAGAGCTTTTTAAATAATTAATAGGCCTTTTTAGGATATTATACACTAGAAGCTAGCAGCTTTAGTAGGAGATAATAGGAGGTCCAGAACAAAAATACGTTGTGATGTCCTTCACAGAAATGCAGAGTCAACCTGTGTTTTTAGACTATTTTAAGATACTCAGAGTGTGCCTCGCTTTCTCCAAAGCTCTAGATACAGACTCAACAAACATGAAATACAAATGCAGAACTGGGACCTGCACCTACACGTAAGATTTCTGCTAGTCTGTCAAAACCTGGATGCAAATGTCCCATGCTCTGTTTTTATGAACTCTTGGAACTTGGGTGCATCAGTCATTGGGAAGTGATAGAGCCCACGCTGGGAATACAGGTAGCACCTCTACAGTATAATGACAGTCCTTTATGGAATCGCATTATTCTTTGATTTTCCTTTTTCCACATATCACTTCCATTATACAAGATCAAAAGAACCATCACAAAACCTCTCGCTGGTGACTGGTTTAATGTTAATACTTTTCAATTAAAATCACACTTTAGAATCCAAAGGATGCGGGGTTTTTTGGGTTTTTTGTTTGTTTTTTGTTTTGTTTTTTTTTTAGTTGCCCTTGAATGCACACCTACCTCATCCCAACATGACCTTACACACATCCACTGCTTGGATTTCTCTTCAGCTGCTTGAAGACTTGTACAGAGCCTTCATTGTGCTTCACGAAACAACACATTTCTCATAATTACTCTTGGCTGCATGGACCACTTACAGCACGGTGACAGCGAGGGTGCACACCAATGCCAAATATAAGCTCCCATGCTCTTTCCTCATTACAGAAGGTATTTCTGGCGGCTGAATACCTTCTGCATATTACAGCTGTTGGCTGTATGAGGAGAAGTTTTTTGTGATGTGTGCTACACTGGACAACCATACGGCAAAGAGGAGGCTCTGTGGTGGCTGTTGCAAAGCCGAGTCACAGTGGATGCTCTGATGATTTCAAATAAAAGGAGTTTTAGTAAGATTCCACATCTTAACCCTTACTCTTAAAGAAAAGGTATTAAACTATGGGAAGAATCTTTAAAAATTTTGCCAAATGTATAAAATTCCTAGTGTGACTTAAAGAATCTTTTCATTCTCTTCATCTAAGTTTCATCAGTCAAGCGAGCCACTCAGTTTTCATCTGAGAAGTTTTCAGCTTCAAGGACTCAGAAGAATGGCCTACAAACACGACCAGACTGACATGTTGAAAGGCTAGGAAACTGAGGGATAAGGAAGAAGTACTCTAAATTACTACCACTAAACCTTTTAATTTGTATGTCAGTTTTAAGATTTATTTTACATTTGTGGCTGGCAACAAAGGTACTGAAAAGGTACTGTGAAAACACTCTGAGACCAGCTTTCTATTCCTTACTAACTGTTGTCCAAGCTGTGCAATCTTATACATTGTTGTTTACTTAACAACTACATAAAAACTAGTATTCTTTATATACTCCTCCCATCCCCCCTTTAAATTAAAATTGAGTTGTTATTTTAACCCTACTCAAGTATGTAATATAGGGACGACTGTAAATCTTTATGATCACAAAATCCCTTTGATTTATCCCTTAGTTTACTAGCTTTAACAAACATAATCCTAAAAACAATATAGAGGAAGATCTTACAGGCCTTCAAATGGTGGAGAGGGAGCAGGGAATGACTATATAAGTAGAGCTACAGCTTCAGGGCTCATGACTTGCCTGTTGGGAGGCTTTCTGAATGTTGCTAATAAGGTCCTGCCAGTGGAACCAGAAGAATATCTTCATAAAAAAAGGCCTTCAGTGTGGGAAGATACAATTTTCCAGAAAATTTTTAATAAAAAGCTAATAGATGTGGGACCTAATCTAACAATAGACACAAGTATGTCTGAATACATAGGAAAACATGAATATTATTAAATGTGACAAGTCCATCCTGCCTACCCCCCACCGCCAGATCTGTAGTCATGAATATGAGCATGTTCAAAGCTTATGTGAAGATATCAGACCTAGCTCTCTACTATTAGTGACCATATGGCAACAGACAGTTAAACACACAAAAAAATTATTTCTTTTCCTGCTCAGTATTCCACGCTGTGACAGCCAGAAGAAAATCACGGATATTTATGTCTGCAAAGCAAAGCAAAGTATACCTGCCTTGTCTATCATCCTTGGCCTTAGCCAAGATGCAGCCACCACCCTGCATCACAACTGACCCTCTGAACATTTTGGGAATTTGTATTAAACCAACGTTTTAGGACTAACTCTCGCACATGAATTCCAGAGAGTCTATGCACAGGCATGGCAATTCCTTTTGACTGTACCTACACTCATAAATACAATGGGCCAGAGCTCAGTTCCAGCCCTGAGGCTCAGCTTGCATCCAAAGCATCTCCCACTACATTACAGCATTGGCTTGGGGATACCTACAGAGACAGTTCATCACTCAGCTGCCCCTGATCCACGCCTGGCACTGCTGGGAAGAGGAGGCCTGTGTGCTACCTGTCAGTATGGAGGACTCACAGGACATGACCTCAGCCCATGCCCTGACCCTGCTTGTTCTTCTGATAGCCTTTGAACCCCTGCAATTCACTCTATCCAGCAATATGGGCAGGAACTAAGCAAGTCTAAGAGCTTCCTATGGCTTTTGCTGACTCTCAGGACAGTTCACCACATTCTGGTGGAGAAAGAGCCCATGTGAGTAGGTGTCAGACTTCAAGCCCATGAGAAGTTCCTGGAAACAGGAATTGCAACAGGCACTGTCTTTCCAAGCATCATTGCTAGCAGAGGGCTGGAGTCCTTCCATGAGTGCTCTTTGCTGTCTCTGGAGCTGCCTGGTTTGGGGAAGAGCTGCCTCCACTTGGCTAGCAATACTTATGCAACATCTGTATACTCTCACTGGACCCACACAAGAAATCCAATCAACTACCTTCAGGAACCATCCAAAAACTTTGGAACCTTCCAGCTGGCTCACTTGCTTGTCCATCTTGGGTACTCACATATCTTATATAACATCCCCTTACTAAAAAACACAGAATTTTTATGGGTTTTGTACTGCCTAATATTTAAGCATATATACAATAAGTCAGTGCCTTCAGTGACATCATCCTCTTGAGCTGAGATATGGAGATGTAGCTGATGAAAGAGGGAAAAGGGATCTTTATGTTTTTCTCCCCTGCATCTATCTCCCAAATGGGCTTGGCTTGGGTAGGAGTGACGTAATGCTTCTTTTGAAGACATTCTTAAAGGGTCAAAAACTAGGAAAATATCCCTTGAACACATCAAGAGGACAGTTTATCGCATGGGAATTCTGGTCACCTATTTGGAGTTTAACTGCAACCACAACATGCTTCTTAAAGCACTGTCACATGAAACTGGAGGTGAGCTTGCTGGTCACTTACATTTCATTAGTACAGTGAAGCTTTTACTGGTTGCTTATTAGTGAGAAGGAAAAGTGCCATCCTGGTCAGTAAAAATTGCTATGCTTCCCCTAAGTGTAAAATTTGGTGTGGAGACAACCCAGATGCCCAAGCTTATCACACCAACAACAAATTCCCTTCTGGGAGGAACCTACTTTACCTTCTCATTAGTTTGGTCCCAATTCGTCTATTTATTAGCTAGTCATCATAGCCATCATTACCCTTGTCCCTGCCTAGCTAAAAGAACTTTAGCCAAAAAGGCAACTGCTTCATGTGTCTAGTAGGAAGTATGCACTGCCCACCCACCCCAGATATCCACTGTCAACATGGAGACAGGACTACCTCCAGGATGAGGGTGTTGGTGACCTAGCCAAGATGCCGGGAGGGAAGGGATACACTCCTCAGCAGGTGTCATGAAAGCTAACGTCTCAGCCAAGGCAGCCAGCCCTTGCCCTGTAACCCCCAAGGACAAGGCAGGCGACAGCGCCACACAATGGACTGGCATAGAGTTGAGCGCTATGGCCAAGAGACAGAAATCCTTTCAGCGATCCCACCCAAAAGTAGGAACCACTGGAAAGCCAACTTCAGTGCACATCTGCTAGTCAGAGAGGAAGAAGCTGGCACAATGAGACACGATTGTGCAGCTTTCCGTAAAGGGGACTCTTAGACCTTAATCTGTCAGAGGCACAGTGCTATTGCAGCTTCCTTGTCTTCAACAGGATTTGATCATGTTCAGCACATTAAAATGAGACCACCTCAGTGAACAGGGCTGATGGGAAATACTTTATCACTAAACAGAACTGCTTAAAATCAGACAGTTCTGGAGGTTGACAATCTAGGCTTAAACATCCTCCTGAGCTAATCATGCTGCTCCTAGGGCAAAAAACTATGAAAGAAATATGACACTTAAGCACAAAATTGACATATTTCGCAGAGGAGTAAGATAGAGTTATTGAGCAGAACGGGTTTTTTAACCATTTCTGTGAACTCAATTCTGATCTCAAAATATATAATCTGTTGAGTCTACATGACATTTCCATTGTTGATAAACTGTGTTCAAACATATCAGGCAGAGGATGGCCTACTTGTTTAAAGTCCTAATTGTCAATTTTAATGGATAGCTAGTAACAAAATTTGCAATCCTTTGTTAGGTGAAAAGAGCCTAGACAGAATTATATGAGCAAAAAAAAATTATACATAAAGCATTTTCCATAACTGTTTATGTTTTAAATTCATACCTTCAAAGCCAAATGCATGCCACTGGAGTGAAGGATTTAACAGTTGTGGGTTTCTGTTGTTGTTTTTAAGAGTTAGGGATACTGGGATTGCTCAGTCTATAGAAAAGTCAGTGTAGTTGGAAAAGTGGATGAACAAACATCTTTACTGCCACAGCAAACAAAACCTGATACTGATTTTTCTTATTCATACTGTGGACGTCCCAAAAAGCTATATAGATGTAAATCCACTGGAAATAATAGTTAGTCCAAATTGCTGCTGGTCAAATACAGCAGAATTTGGCCTAATATAAAAGCAGAAGAACAACTCTGCAATGGCATTTATGAAAGCAAATAGTAACATAATATATTCTTACCTTAAGAACCCTATGAAATATTTAAACACTGACATAAACTAGCTTTCCCAAGAAAAATTCGTTGCTGAATTTTCAGGGCCACAAACATTCTGAGAGTAGGCTTTCAGATAGTATAATGTAGTATTAGTATGATTTTGGGCCAGCGTTTTCAAACCGAACATTTAAAGCTAAGATAAATATCTTTTTATGTGCCAAGTATTAATGGTTCACAGACACACTGACTGAGTCAGGCAGGACTGATCCACTCCAGCAGTGAATTTTAGGGATGCAACCCCTGCTTGCATCAAATAAGGGTAACTATGCTGCTGATCCACAATCACAACATGAAAAGCCAAAGGTCTCTAAAAATACTTAGACTCATATAGGTGGAAGCAGAGTAGCAAAGTTTGGACAGTAACTTGGGGGCTAGAGTGATCCTATCATTAGCATAATTTTTGTCATGAAACCTTAACGATTAAAAAGCAGAATCAACTCACAAAATACATGGCAGCCTTAGAAGTTAAGAAAAAGGGCATAAATCACATTTGAGCCAGAGGAAAATAAGTACCATGACAAGTAGGGCTTTTTCTTGTTTTAGTTTTTGTTTTCAGACAGCTTTATTTATACACAGGATGAAAAAACACTGCAGAAGGTTTTAAAACAAACAGGTTTTTAAGGTGATCTCTATCTACTACAAAAGTAATTTACATTTCCATTATCAGTCTTAAATCTTTCCTGAGAGTCTGAAGGCCAAAGTAAGTTTCTAATCTCAGCCACTGTCTACAAGACCCATTCAAAAAGAAACCCTCAAAGCTCAGGCTCCTTAAATCAACTCCATTTGGTGCAAGGCTGGGTTTCCTGCTTGTTTGCTTTTGGCCTTCCTGCATATTGGTTCAAGACTTAGGGCTGAGCTCAGCTGCAGAGATAATGCAAAATCAGAACGATTCTTTTCCTCTGGCTGCCAAGGAAATCCCTGCTTTAGATTAGAAAATAACTAATGATTGTGTGTCCCTGTATGCTTTGGAGTAGGGCCCCTTATTTTATCTACATGGCAGCTACCTGTCAACGTGTGGTGCTTGGAGTAGCGCACTGGGAGTTCATACACACCAAGACTATCTAAACAGACCATTAAGTGCTAGTAAAGTAACACATGTGAACGACAGGTCAATAAATTTTGAACAACTTATGTTCACTGCAAAGACCTGGCTGTTTTAGAACAAGCTGTGTTTACATAAAATCAATTTTTACAAGCATCTAAATAATTAGGGAATATACTGCAATAATAATTATATTCTAAGTTCGATATAATAGTTCCAAACAAATTCAACATATCACTTGCTTGTTTACACAATTCCTCCCCCCTGCCTTACCAGTCTGGCTTCTTAAATAACTCCTCCTCTTTACAGAAGATGTTCAAATTCCAACTTCTGTCCAAATGAGAAAGAGCTGTTACTTTTTATACTAATGTGCCCTGATGCTCATCCCACTGCATATGTATGTGCAAAATGACTGAGAGGTCAGTAAATCACAGTTCTAACCTATGTTGTTATTTTACCCCTTCTAACAATATTTGCCAATATTTATTTAGAATCAGATTATTTACCCAGAGCAATCTATGTGTTAACAGAAAATTAGAATTATCCAAATTCAATTCTGGATCAAAAAGTCAAAAGCTTTGCATTAAATGATGGTTGAGATCTCAACTTCCTGTTCTTTATACAGTATCAGTCTATTAATTTAAAAGCTGCGTTTGCGTACTCAAATAAACATACACACATGCCACATGCACTCACACCCAATTGCAAGTAGATGGCAAATAAAAGAACCCAAATTTCACAATAAAGACTAAACTAAATGTTATCCATAGCTACAATGGCAAAGACACTGGCGAACTGATTTACAGGGCTGAGTTTCCACTTCATTTTTGTTGCTTTTCAGCTACAGGCAAAAGAATTTAGCATGTTGTGAGCGCTATAAATTCACATTTGCCACAAGAACCCATGATGCCATCTGTTCCCTGGAGCGTTTACATAAAGTATGCCAATGCAAACCATCTGCAAACTGTTCTTGCATGCGAATTCTTGTGATAATGCAATGTGGTACATTTGCAATTTCAAGCAAAGACCACTTGAGCTTCTTTGTAATTGCCATGCTTAACTCAGATGTTCTATAGAAACCTCTTTAGAACAGAATCGTGGGGTATTTTGTCAGTGGTTTTGCTGAAGTCCTTGATGTTAACTCTTTACCATTGTTTTCAGGTTTCATTACTGCAAGATAATGGTGCACCTTAAGGTAAGGGTGAAAGGAGGGAACATAGAGAAATGGGACATCTTCCATTCTCTTGACTTTTAAACAAACTCAGCCGTTTGGAGACAAGAGAGCAAGAGCTTTGCTACTTATATGAAACACTGGATTGTATGAACTGTGGGTTTGCAAAGCACTGCAGTTTTTTCTATCCACTGTAGAATTATATCTCAGTTTCTCCTTTTCACAACTCACATTTTTTTCTTCTTGCTATTTTAAAAAATTGATGGGAAAAAAAATGCCTATGAATGACATGCTGATATGCACTGATATTGTGAGCAGCAGTGGAAATTTTCTGAAATAGCAATGGTGGAAAAGGTACACACACACAAACACACTGCACTCCCCCAACAGCAGAAATCTCTGCAGATCCCCCAACAGTTGGGGCCCTGGTTAACCCTGTGCTAAACAGATGAATTACTGAGCCTCTAAACCATTTTCTAGGTTTCTCCAGTTGGTATCTAAATTTTAAATAACCATTTCTCTCCCTCCACAGTGAATTCAAAGGTAGAATTCCCTATCTTGGATCAAACTACCTACTATGAGTAATCTGTGTGTTCTGCTTCCTTTTCTGATTTGCCATAAAAAGGAGTGGCCAGTATCACCACTTAGTCATATTTCTTTACGTAGCACAATTTCACACTTCTGCTGCTACCATATATAATATAACTTCGCTCTTCCCTACTACTCAAACATGCCTTTAGTAAAAGCCACTCAGGAAAACAAAGATCTGGCAGAGCGCTTGGGTGCCACCCCTCAATTAGCCAGCCTGACACATGCGACACACCCGGGCTGCCACCACTCTCCAGCTAGGAGCCCAGCTGACTCCAGTGCATTAGCTGATGGTTGGAGAGTGTATTATAGACTGACTGTAGAAACGATTAGCAATACTTAAAAGATTCAATCAGCTTGTAATTTGGCTCAGTGTGCACTTGTGCTCTATGAAAATGTCAGTCGGAATCTTCCCCACTCTGTGAGTGTTACTACTGGAAAGTTTGTCTTGACAGTTATCCCCATATACCAGCCTTAAACTAAATCCTAGTAAAACTAGTTCTGAGATTTTAATTTCTATCACTCATTCACTCCAGACAACGTTAAACATTGTGAAGGGTTACATATATGATATAATTAACCATGACAGAGAGTTTTTGTTTGTTTACATGCAGAGGCTTTATTTTCCATTATCTTGTTCTTAGTAAAGAAAGAAGCAGGCAAGCACTGACAAATATGGTGCACGTCACATCCCTCCCAACATTTCTACAGCCAGTGAATGCCAATCTTAAGCGCTAAATCTGCCTTTCTTCAGCAAACCTGCTTCCTAGCTCCCTCCTGAGCCTCTGGGACTAATACTCACCCCAGGCTGTTTTCCAGAGTGGGTTATGTCATGCTTTGTTGGGAGTTTTCAGCACACTCAAAATTTATGCAAAAGAAAAAAAGAGATGATCAAAGTAGCAGGAATACCTGAGCTTCTCTGCCTGAGGTAGCTCACTTTCACTGAGCAAGCCCCAACAGCATCTGTCACTAAAGCAATGGATTGTTTTGCTCAGACATCTGTGGGTCACATTATTTCACAAGGCTGCAGCAAGAGGGGAAAGTAAAACTGAGGCAGGTTATTAATCACTTACCGTTTCCTGTACGACATAGAGGAAATAATCAAGCAGTATACTGGGTTATAAAGGGAGATTCCCGAGAAACAAAAATACGCACTTCATTTAAGGCATTGCAGGAGGCCATGTGATAGAGGCGGATTCAGTTTGTGGAAATTTGGCTTTATTTTATTTATGAGATTAAGTAACTGACAACAGCTGCCACATCTAAATGAGGGTATGATGGCATTTACCCAGCAACTGAGAAGAGCAGCGCTTCAGATTTACAAGTCTTCGCCATTCATATCCAAAAAGCACAGGGTTTGCAGGGTGGAACAAGCCCAAACTACTCTCAGTGATATTACACGACCAGATCTGGAGGGAACTTGCCCCATATAAATTAATGCCAGCCTTAACAAGAGTAACTTTGATTCATCGATATATGCAGCTGTGTCCTCACTAGGGAGTTTTCTGGCTACATATGATTTTAGACATCTGTCAGCTTTAAATCAGGGATCCAAATATAGACCGCAGCACACCAGAACACTCTGTCAATTTGTCCCTTTCCCTTGGGCCTATAAAACATTAAATGGGCAGACACTCATCAGTGAGGGATCAAGTCCTGATCCTACCCACACCCCAAAGTCCTGTTAACCTCAGCAGTGCAAAATGGGAGTCAAAGAAAACGAAGTTGGACCCAATTTTTAAAGTATCTCCTCCAACCCCCTGCCCCAAATTATCAAACTATAGCAGCTTGAATTTTTTTTTTTCTATTTTTCCTCCTGCCACGCAAATGTGCGGGCAGTTTCCTGCCAGCTAGCAGTGTGAAAAGTCAAAGGGTACACAGCATCAGCAACGATGAGCACCATACCAAATTAGACCATTTTCTGAATCATCATTTCTGTAATGAATAAGGCAGGTAAAACTTCCTTTGAAGAATTTTCTAAAGCTACACTGAAGTAATCACTCAAAACACAGCAAAGGTGGCTCACATCGAAGGATATGGGGCAGTGTTCTGTGGTTTTGCGTGGATTCTAACTACATTAAGAGAACAAGGCTTAGGACTGCTACCTTTGGTAATTTATACAAGGTATTTCTAATATTGACCTATTCTTCTGTTACGCTTGCAGGACAACAAAGGCCCTGCTTCTGCTCTTTCCATGAATTTCCAAAGGAAAAAGACAGTATTCAAAATCAGGACTGGCCATGCTGGCAGATGAAGATGCTGCTATAGCAGCTTGGCAGTTCAATACCAAGCTGGTGAGTTAAATAAAAATAAAATTTAAAATTAGCCAGTTTAAGCAGCATCAACTGCAAGTAACGGTGATAATGCTCACAGTAAAAAAAGCCTCACATTTCAATAATATTATTGTTATTAGTATTGATGGACCAACTCCTAGTAAATGCAAAAACCTCTAACATGGAACACTGCAATGCACAAAAAGCAACCCCCACACCAATTTTTTTCTATTTTTTTTGTATTACTGAGCTTTATATTTCAGTCTTTAGAAATAGCTCAGTCATCAAAGACTGTGACCCCCATGAGGGCACTAATTGAGGAATGGATAGAGTTTCCCAGAGACAAACAGCCCAGGGTAGTGAGGCTGTGCTGCCTTGCTATGGTGCTGCTGCGAGGAATACATATATGACAAGACCTTTGGTCCGTAACTGTGATGGATACCAAGTTGCTACAGCAAATATTGCCCTGGATGACTGCCAAGGATTAATTCTTTGACAATTAGGAACTTGTTTCATTTTGCAGCATAAGCGAGGGTATGCCTTCACTAACCTAATCTCAGTTTGAGAGATGTCAAGCATATTCTTCAATATGAAATTAAAAGACAGGCTGTTTTATCTTCAAAAGAAGTGACTGGAACATTGAAAATCACTCTTAAATCTATCACTGGATATAGGATTAGACAAAGACTGACTGTGTTTCACTGATACACACAGCTTTCAATACCCTCTTAAAAATTACAGTTCTAAAAAAATCAAATGACAGAATCTGGTAGGAATTGTATTACTTTGTAGTGATCAAATTCTGTCCTTAGATGTACACGCACGGGGCTTCAATTTGACAGCAAGCCTGCATAACCAGAAAGCCTTCATCTGAGCGCAGAATCTGACCCACAGATGCAGGAAAACATCTATGTTTGATGTAGCAGATTTCTATTCTTTTAGAAGAGTAGCATCTGGACCTGAAAGTATTTTAACACACTGAGACTGATGCATTTGACATATTGTAGTCTTGCTGAGCTCCTTCCTTTATTTGGAGATGATGAACTTGATAGCAGTCCACATTACCAAGTGATTAATCAGTCACTTTTGTAAAGGTTATCTGTTAAAAATACATCTGATTAATTTGGTCCAATGACAGAAGAGGAGCTATAGATCCCTTACAGCTGACCCAGAGGCCATCACTGTATAACAATGGACAGGTTTCATTTATAACATGGTGAACACACCTGGAAACCTGCTTGTAATTAGAAAGTGATAATGAATCCATCTATCAAAAGGAAGCTTGTTTGTCAGCAGTTCTCGATGCAAACCCTGATATTTACTGTAAATCCCTCTGGCTTTCCCTGGGGAGTATAATTGTAAATATGAGTCTTCAGCACCCCAAACAAAGGTCTTTCCTGGTTCTGGTTTTAAGGAAGAGATTTTTCATTTTGGTCAATTCACGTTCTTGCTCTAACAGTGAGTAAAAGTGGCAAGTGATGAGTTACAGACATCAATCTTTTTCTTCAAACATTTTTGTGTCTGTTTCAGCAGAGGAGAAAGATGCTTAGAGACTCTGATGATCTGAAAGACAAATGAGACCTGTACAAATGGAAAATGCTTGAGTGAAGCAGAACTACAACTGCCTGCAGGTAACAGAGGATAATTCAAGAGAGTTGTGTACCTGGTTTAAGTTCCTGACAAAGGGTACAGGCCATTCAATACCTATAAAGATTATTGGGGTGATACTAAGGCTGTTTCACAAATAATCTGATTAACCCGAGCTTCTGAAGAAGGCTCAGACTGAAAAAAGACTTTGAGATTATGAGCTTTGGAAACTGGAAAAATAGAATTACCATCAAAGGAAATGATCAGGAAGGATGAAAGGGAATGGAAGGCACTTGGAAGAGCCCTGACAACAGCTGCTAGTCTTTTTCCTTTTTATCAGCATTCAGGTGGAAATATCTGCAGATACCAGAACTCCAGTTCCAAACAGCAACCGTACCAGGAACAGAGTGATTACTCAAGGTACCTGAACACCTCCATCACCCACAGTAAAAGAATTCAATACATTTCTGAATATTGATTCCTTCCAGAAACCAGAGCAATCCAGATAGGACTAAAAGAAAACGGGACATCAGTCTTTAGTGTAAAATCAGTTACAATCCAATTAAGCATCTACCAGAAAGCCAACATAAATGCTAACATGCAGCAACAAAAGAGAAAACAAAATCGTGTAGTAATAGTCCTCTAAAATCTAACACCAGGAGATGAAGAGATCTGGCCTGTTTCACAGCCACAGATGATTAAAACATAAAACACAAGCATCAGAATAAAACTGTTAAATAAATCATTTTACAAGGAGGAATTCTAAGGTTTATTTCCACTATTTTCTTGGCAACTAGCTAATTACCTGCTTATATCTTCTTAAGATGAGAAGGAAGCTGAAAAGAGGCCATTAATAAATCAGATGCTCCCCAGCAGCCCCAAGCCTTTAAACACAGTGGACAGCAGTTTTTACTACGGGAGAGTATAGCCAAGCTCATAACAACATTATTCAAAAAGTCCAAACAGCCCTTCAGCCGCCAGTCTTCTCAAGTGTTTGTGGGGAAAAAGTCCATTACGAAAACTCTAGAATATACACACATGGAAAAAAGTGAAGAAATGAAGCACAGCGGAGCACAAAGGCTAATGTCAGGCAACTGCAGCAAGGATTCTGCAGTGGAGACATGGCGGCAGAGCAGCAGGACCATCCAGAATAGTTCATGATTGTAGAGAGAAAGCAAGCATTCCCTATGGTCCCATGGATATCACTGACCATTCCTAAGGGCATGATCATGGCTTTGCCATGAGCACTGAATACCTGCAGGGTACAGCCAGTCTGGGGTGGTTGGAGTCAGAGCTGTGTGAGAACTTCCCAGGAACCCCTCCCATGGCTGGACATGGCAACATGGAGAAAGACCAGCATAGCAAGGAGAGGACAGTGAGATGACCGAGAACAGTAGTCAAACAATACTCTAAAATGTGAAGACTCATGTCTTCACTGGACGGGATCACCTGGTCAAAGCAAAAGATCTGAAGTAAAAATTCAGCTTTCAACCATAATATCTAATTCAAATTAAAATAACATGAAGAAGCCAAAAAAATCCAAATACAACCACACCACTTTCCCCAATGTCATGGGAACGAGCAACAACTTGCATTAACACCAAATCCTGCAAGAATGTAGACTGTCACTGAGTCAGCCACAGGTAAATGAACCTATTCAAATTCAATCAACCTAATCAAATTCAGAAAATTTGATTAATTTTAATGCAGTTGATAAATGCTCAGGAGAGTGTTCGCAGAAAAGCATGACCAGAGAAAAGAAAGTGGCAGAAGAAACACACTGCCTCCTCCAGCCAAGGCAGAGGACAATCACCACCATGCCCTTCTCAGCACCCCAGAGAAATTGTCCAGAACAGCTGCCCCTGGAAGGACAGACAAATGCCCTAACAGCCATCTCATGACAGGACTCTTATGCCCA
>WEIT01012794.1:0-14219 GCA_013389985.1 Dryoscopus gambensis | reverse complement strand
TGAGTTCTGTAGTATGAAGCTGAGATAGGCAGAGGGATTAATTTAAGTGAATTGGTGAAGTCCTGTAACTGTAATGTGGCTGAAGCGAATGTGTGTGTATGTTGACACGCTTGTTTTCTGGCCTGGCTGCCATGGATTGGTTTTCGTAATAATAATCTTTATAGTCTCAAGGATCTTCTTGTCTTGGTAAGGCGAGATCTCCTGTGAGCAAGAGGTTAATGCTACATTATTGTCAACTGAGAAGGACAGGGGTAAAAGTAGGTTTTGCATAAGGAAATCATATGTCACTTTTTTTTTTACCCTGGAATCTTCAGATGGGAGTTGAATTTTTGGAGCAAATATATGTAGGAAACTGGATATATATATACTGTTTAAGGAAAAGAAAGATAAACCAGCACAAATTGCAATCCAATTATAAACTTAATTATAGGACTAAAAAATTTGCATGGATGTACATTTTGTTCTAACTGGAACTAGTTCAGTTTATTTTGGATGGATTAGGTACATGTGCAAACTTAGCATCTATTATGTTAATAAAAAAGGGATTTATTGCAATTTAAATTCCAGTTAATATGAAATTGATGTAACTTCTGCCTAATGAGGCATTTTCTTGGAATCTATGTTGAGTTGAAGTACCTTTTGGAAAAAAAGGGTATGTGACATGCGGGTTGCATTGAGAGATAGATCAGAGTGAACAAAAACTGGTTTCTGTGACAAAATGTTCTGAAAGTGAATTCCTGTGGTGAGTGGTACAGAATAGAAATGGGTGGGACATGCTCACTTGGGAAGAACATAGCTTTAAGATGTTGAGATAGTATATATGAAATTGTGGGGAAAAAAGAACAGTTCACTCCTGGTGAATTAGCATGTTTTTAATGGGACATTAAAACATCTTTGCAAATGACTGTAATTTGATGCTGTTTTTTCGTAGTTCAGAATTTGTCGTCAGATGTTGCTGTAGGAGTAGAGGCACATTTGACCCTTTCTTGTTTCTTTGCCACTGGGGTTTTGTGTACTGATAATTATGTTAAGCTCTTTTTTTGCAGCCACCTAGTGTTGTTTGACAGTGGAGTTATTTCTTCTGGCTTGTTTTTGCATGTCTTTCCTATTGCCCCGAGCATGCCTGAGATGGTTGATCCTTAGATTTCATCATAAAGCAAATCTCAGATATTTTCTTTTTTGAGGTTACTTTGTAAATTAATTTATCACCTCTGAGAGTCATCTATTCTTTTCCCTGAGCACTCTATTTTACCTTAGTAGATCTTCTGACTGGTGTCAACTTGTCAGTTTGAACTTTAAGTCAATAATTCTTTATCTGTAGAACTGTTTGAACAGATATTTCGGCCTCTTCTGTGATTATTTTCTTCTTACTTCTCATCTGTCTTTGTACTTTAATTACTTTTATAGATGGAAATGTGAAGGATCTGGTTTATAGTCTTTCTGGAGTATAGCTTCTCCAAACGTCCTTGTCTGGATACCAGTGTAGATACAACACCCAAGGTATTCCACTGTTGCCTAGAGAAGTCCGTGTCATGACAGCATAATAGAGCTAAACCTTGTGCTGGGTGAAACGTGTTCCTCAGTTCTTCGTAGTTTGAAATTCTCACTGTAGTGTTTTGCGGTTTTTGATATTTCCCAGAAAAGAACTGCGCTCAGTTCACCAATGCAGAGATTCTGATTGTAATCTTGCATGGTTGATAAAATGTGCTCTGTAAATAATTACTCTGCATCTTGGCTACTTGCTCTGGGGAGTTAAAATCTTTGAGTGGGAGTAGTGTTATGATCATTTATATCAGCCACTCTTCAAACTTGCTTTATATTGTTATTTTGGAACCTGTAAAGTTTCATAAGGCAGCAAAATATACTCCATTAAAATGTTATACTAAATACCATTACCTTTTAGTCTTTTAGTTCCTTAAGTCCATAGGTTCCATAATAATAAAACAGATTGATTTTCTGTGCTCTGTTGCTCTAAAGGAATCTTCTGAAATAAAACACTTAATAATATTGCATGCAGGTACTATACTAAACAACATGAGTTATATGTACACAAGATGTGCATTTATAGAGCATGAGCAATTAATTTAATTCTTTTAATCTTAAAACTATTAAGATTTAAGTAACTCTTAAAGATAACACCTACTTAGTCTCAGACTCTTCAGAGTAATATGTGAATGCTTGGAGAGATGGAAAGAGGGAGAAGCTATTGTTGAATAGTTCTGGAGGAATATGACTTAAAACAACTTTCACAAGCTGTGAACTGTTAAAAACCTTCCCATTATCTTTCATTACTTTAAAGAAAAGGAATAACAGCCTGTAAGTTTATCCCAGAGAGTTGTCAAGGTATTGAGGATGAAAGTTAATGAGTGGTATTTGCCAAAAACTGTGACTTAACCTTTGTGCTTGCTTGAAATGACAGAACCATATTAAAGGACAAAACAACCTTGGTTCATGATTCAATAGTGTAATATTTGAGATGTAATGGCAGTTGAGTTTTAATAGCTTGAATGAGCAGACTGTTGGAATGTTTAAGACTTATTTTTAGGAGCAATTTAAATTTTTTTAACACAGTGCAAATGATGCAATTTTGACCCATTCCTTTCCCGATAATTGACATCAGTGGGAGGTATTCGTTACTAATATATTACTGTGAACAACATATATCTCTTGCTTTCGTGGGGAAATAAACTTGCTTTTTTCCTCTCAGTCTGTGGTTTTGTAGATAGTTGCAAGCAAATTCTGTCATTAAATTTGGGATCCGCAGTAAAGACTTGTTCAGATTTTACGTTTTAAATATAAACTGTGTTTTAGTAGAGAATAACACAGTTCAAACAAACAAAAAGAAGTGCTAAGTGCATAATGATTACTAGTTAGAAGCAAACGAAGATCCTATTGGGTTTGTTTACTGCATTCAGTCAGCGGTCTAATTAAATATTTATGACAAAAGGCATTTAAAGGATGCCAGCACTGACTGTATTTTATGCACGTATGAACAAGTGAAATATATTGGAGTTGACACAGACTCTATGGTTACTTACAGTTTGCTAATACAAAGTAAAAATATGTTTGCTCAATCTACAATTAAGATCAGTCTTTAACCCGGAATTAAGAAAACTCTGAATGAAGCTGATATGGAACAGATGTTTAATTGTAGCTGAGTTTTGATTTGCAAATCTTTTTTCTGACTGCTCAGATGTGCAGTCTAGGTTTATTCAAACACTAAGTGGTCTGTTTAAAGTATGACATCTTTTATTTATAAAAAGGAAAATAGGGATGATGTTAAATTTGGCACATTCTTGAAATATTTGTCTAAATTCAACAGACACCACTGAAAGTAATGTTTATGTATGAAGTCATCTCAGTCCTTGGGGATTTTTTGCTTTCCTCTGTAGCAATGAGCACGGCCTGTTGCCAAGGGCTCCTTTGGGCCATTCTGTTCTTTCCTGCTGCTTTTGCACCTCCAAGGCACCACTCATCCCCTTGCTCTCTGTCTTTCTTTGCCATTCCAAGTTTGTAGGAGGAGTGAGCTCCTGTATTCCTTTGGTTTGGTTTTCCCTAGGGGTTCTTGTTTGTACAAGGCAGTCTGGTTTGCTGCAGCATCTGGAGCTGGCACTTTTCAGTTCTCCCTGCATGCAGAACAAGTGCAGGCCAGGCATGAGAGCACTTTTCATGCATCACTGGCCATGAAACACAACAAAGCAATTTTTTGCAGCCAAAAAATATGCTTGTCATTGATATGTATCGTACTTTTGAAAACAACCCAGGCTGCCACACATCTCCTCCTCTTTTGCATGTGACCAGTACCAATCCTTATTCTTCAAGTCTCGGGAAACAGGGACTGCCTGGTTCATATTCTGGCTTCTCCTTTCTGTGGTCTTGCCTTTGCCAGACTGCAAGGGATGTTTTATTTTTTTAAACAAAACTGAAGAATGCATTAGCCTGGTCCTGGCTACAGAACTGCATTGTGTTAATGCCTGTGAGCATTGGCTCTTAAACTGATTCAGAAAAAGAAACTGAAATCAAATCCTTTTTCCACCTGTAAATATGTGTCCTTGAAAATGTTTTTGAAGCTGAAAAAACCCTGGCATTTCAGGCAAATACCAGTCTCGTAGTTATTCAGCTCCTGGGTACTTTTCCGGTGCTTGCCTTTAGACATTTGTTGTTAGCCACTTTGGAGATGGACCCTTGCTCTGATGGAGTACTGTTGTTCTCAAATGTAATAAAATGTTTTATTACATTTCTCCAAGGGGAATGACTCAAGCATTTCTAAAAATGACTACAAGACAAAAAGGAAAATCTCTGGGGAAATAATAGGTATTGCACCTCAAAATGTTTGCAGTCATTCACTTTGGGAGCACGTCCTGCATCTGGCTAAGGGTTTGATCTCTGAGAAGATATGTGGAGTTCTTCCATTCTGTGGAGCCCTAGATAAACTGAATGAACACAGAAAACTTTTTAATAAAAACTGTACTTGTTTTGTTGGCTTTTTTTTTTTCTTTCAAATTTCTTCAAATGGTTAAATTAGTTTGAGGTAATCCACAGCTCTCATGCCCATCAGACAGTACATGCCTCCTTCCCACACAGAGACAGCCAATGCCTAGGCTCGGACGTGATTACCCATTCCATCCTTTCTGCTAGTGCAGGATTGGGAAGAAATGTTGAGATTTTCCTCTGCGCATACTCATAGAGAAAGGAGAAGGCAGGGATGAGAATAGGATAGACTATTTCAGGTGGAAGGGACCTCCAATGGCCATCGAGTTCAGCTGCCTGATGACCAACCCTTTAAGAGTAAGGAAGCACCCAAGTCACAAGGGCTGACCAAAAGGTCACATCCGAATGACTCTTAAACAAGCTTGGGGGCATCAGCCACCTCTTTAGGAAGCCTGTTACACTGGTTGATCACCCTTGAGGTAAAGAAATGCTCCCTAATACGGTATCTAAACCTCCCCATGTGCAGCTTTGAACTGTTTCCACATGTCCTGTCACTGATCCCAGGGAGAAGAGCTCAGCACAGCTCATCTTGCTCAGGAAGCTGTAGGGAGCAATGAGGCGGGCCGTCAGCGTCCTTTTCTCTAACCTAGACAAGCCCAAAGTCCTAAGGCAGTCCTTACAGGACTTCCCTTCCAGCCCTTTCCCCAGCTTTGTTGTTGCCCTCTGGACATATCCAAGGAGCTTCACATCCTTCTTTAGTTGTGGGCCCCAGAACTGCTGACAGTAGTCAAGGTGTGGCTGTACCAAAGCTGAGTGCAGCAGGAAAATCACCACTTTTGTCTGGCTGGTTGAACACAATGTTTGATGCACGCCTGGATGGGGTTTGCCCTCCTGGCTGCCCAGGCTCTCCCTGCTGGCTCACACTGAGCTGCTGCTGACGAGCACCCCCAGATCCATTTCTGCAGGGCTGGTCTCCAACCATTCCTCTCGCAGTTTATACTTGTGCCCAGCATTACTCTGTCCCAGGTACAGAATCTGGTATTTGCTAAACTTCATGCCACTGATTGCCCAATGCTCCTATAAATCCACATTGCTCTGTAAGGTCTCTCGTCCCTTAAGAGAGTCAGTAGCACCTCCCACTTGAGTATGATCAGCAAACTTGATAATGATGCGTTCAACTCCTGCATCCCTATCATAAATATATTGAACAGAACTGGTAGCTATGAGTATTTATATTGCATCAGTAGTTGGCAACTCTTGTATAGCCAAGCAGATCCATGATATCCTGATTCCTAGTTGCATAGAAATTTCTATTGTGTATGTCGGCTGCAATTGCTTTGCTCTGGTTTGCTCTTTTTTGAGAAGGAGGTAAAGGACAAAAAAGTGCTACCTCTGGTTTTATGAAATGATTGCATTATGAGGTGGCATCTGCGGTGTCTAAATACAGGCTTGAAATCAGTACTAGAATAACCTTGATTACATGTGTTCTTTTTATGTTCTCACTTAAAAGAAAGCATAACCTGGCAGCAATACAGAATACTGCTGATCTGAGTACTCTTGTGTTTTAAACTGCTGGCTCTGTGAGCATGTCCTCACTTCTCAGCCTCTTGTTATAGCTAGGTTGAATGTGCTCCCCTTCTTGTGGGACTTTGCTTTTACTGACATTTCTGAAATAGAATTTGGAACATGAAAATTTCCTTGTTTTCAATGCTAGTATTTGTTGTGCTATAAAAAACATGTGTGTATATACCTATGCATAAATGTATATGTATGCATACATATATAAGGATAGAGGTTATAATTTACGCATTGGTTGTGACTATCACTTGACATCTCAAGCACTTGGTAGAAAATGAAATGGCATCCATTTTAAAAAGTAACAAACTGTGCAAACTATTATGCTGCTTTCTTAAGAGTCCCCTGCTCTATTAAAATATTTCTAACTTCTGAACTGATTGGATCACAACAGTTATCTTCAGTTCATGCTTAGAGGCACTATGCTAAGAACATGAGTTTTTCCAGAAAAATGATGTTATCATATAATTTAAACTGTATAGTAATGCCTGTCCCCAAATGGTTTGCAAAGAAATTGCATTTGAAAAGTTTGCTTTTGCAAATTAAATACTCTTTTAGATTTTTTAAAACTGTATCACTATATATATGTGTATATATATGTATATAAAATAACTAGGAGTCTTTAAATTTTACAAGTAGGATCTTATAATGAAGACCATTTCTGGTACTGAGAGGCCTCTTATACTTTTGAATCCATAACAGAGCTCTGTAAATACTAGTTGCTGATGGTATAATGTCTTTTCATTTTGCTGCTGTCTAGAATGAAGACTAAAAAACTTGGGCTTTATAACATGGTGGGGTTTTTCCTTATGTGGAAGAACTATGAACTGACAAAAAGATGTTTAAAGATACAGTGGGCACTGCTAGTGTATCCAAGTTCTTTGTTGATTATGACTTCCTAATAAGAAATCGTGCAGTATTTTACGGTTATACTTGAAATATATTTCCTAATTTGCCTGCTTTATGTTTCTATATGTCAAAAATTTTATGTTAACTGTGGATTTTAGAATATGAACTTTCTAAAAAGCAGCTGATTCCAAATGTGGGCTTGATATGATAGCATATATTATTTTTTGCATTAATCTATAGATTTCCTTTACTGAAATATGTATAACTGAAACTTGCATTTGCAAGGTGTGATCACTGACCTGCACATTGACTTTGGAAAAAAAGTGGTATCTATTACATGCATCTAAACAGGCTAAGATTCGTTGAACTTTCTCTTGCTAATCCTTTCCCACTTTCAATTTGCCGCTTTTCAATATTGGTGATTTTTCTTATTAAGCTGAAGATGAATCTGACAAGAAAATTAAGTGGTTACTTTAGATGCTATGGGGAAGTAGACACCTGTCTTTCTTGAAGAGTAAGATTTTTTGAAAGTACCAAACAGATTTAAAATTCCCCACTCCTCATTTCAGAAGTCACTCTGACTTCTACATTCCATTGCCTTGCTACATGTGCTACTAAATATGATCATTTTATAATTTTGCTTCTATGAAAACTTTCTGATCTTCACGAGTAGAATGTCTGCTGGACAATGTGATTTTAAATAAAGCTCTGGATTCTTGGAGAATAAACCAACAATGCCTTCACTCTTTGCTCAGTGCATACCTTCATTTCTCCCCTCTCCCTCCGCTCTTGGCCTTTACCACCCTGTGCTGCGGAGCCAAGCTGCAGGAGTGCTGGAACGGGGTATGTGGAGTGCTTCGCCACTGTCTGCGGGGACAATGGCCACAGTGTCACCAGGGCCTACACAGGGGCAGCCGATGGTGTTTCTGTGGAATGGCAGTGGTGTGTGGCATCTACTGAAATCTGTAGGATAAGCAAATGCAAAAATTCCTGTAAGCTGACAGGCCTCTGAAAAGGCCATGTTGTGGCCTCAATGATAAATGCCACAAATAGCAGAGCTGTCACGAAGGAGTTGGTTCAAACTGGAGACCGCATGCCAGTCATGGTCAGATTTGAACTGTGGAAAGAACTTCTCATCTCCCCACCTCTGAGCATGTGTTGTGAGCTGTCTGCTCTAAATCTTTGTCTCCTGTCAGCTGCCATCTCCAGTACAACAAATCTTTTCCTTAAAACCTGGTGCACAGAAGTAGAGCCTGGTCCTGCTTTTCATTACTGGCACTACAGATGTATGGAATGTTTACATTCCCCATTTCAGGTACAAGAATCACAGAATGATAGAATGGTTTGGGTTGGGAGGTACCTTAAAGATCTTCTAGTTTTAAATTCCTTGCTTAGGCTGGGACACCTTCCACCAGACCAGGTTGCTCAGAGCCCCATCCAGCCTGGCCTTGAACACTTCCTGGGATGGGGCATCCACAGCTTTGCTGGGCAACCTGTTCCAGTGCCTCACCACCCTCATGGTAAAGGATTTCCTCCTCATATCTAATCTGCACCTACTCTCTTTAAGTTTAAAGCCATTACCCCTTGTCCTATCGCTCCTCCCTTCTTTCTTAAAGTCCCCTTTAGGTATTGTAAGGCTGCTGGAAATGTCACAAGAACAGTTAAAGTTTCAGGGCTAACTGCCATTTGCTAAACCTCTAGTAATACTGAGCTCACCAAGTGAGCTTAAAAGTGGCCATTTTAGAACACTTTTTAAAAGTGTGTTAAAATTTTGATCAGTCCTCAATTACTATTATAAAGTAGGAGATTATGATACTGAAACTGGCCTCAAATAAAACCCTTCAGGTTTTTTTCCTTTGCTACTGACTTCCAGAAATAATATTTTTAGGAAGAATAAACATCTTGAAGATTTCTTATTTTTGAGCATCTAATGAATTTGTTGGGTACTGGGAGATTTCAGAAATACACAGATAGAAAGCAGCCATCTTATTTTCTGCGACTCAAACAAACCACTGTAGTATAGACAACTAGACATGTTGCGTATGTCCAGCTTGTGCTTGCGTGCTACTCCTGCTGGTCTGAGCATCGACTCTTAGTGGTCTCCTTGTTCTTTTTGTCTTTTGAAGATAACACCATTTATTTTTCAGTGCATTCATATCATGCGATTCATAAGTCACTGAGACAAACACCAAAATGATAAAAATGCTGAAGTTAATAGATATGAACACTGTAGAAACTATATTATTTTTTAGAAGATAATATAGAGGATGTTGGCTCAAATAAAGAAGTCTTCCATTATTTTTAAAATAAAGATCCAGAAAACTAAGATTATTTAGTAGCACTTAATAGTACAAAATATTTAGATCTTTTAGGTACTGAATTTTCCTTGTGTATTTATGTTGTTGTTTTGGGGGGTTTTTAATGTATTGAAAAAGAAAATCGAAATTTCTGTACTTTTTGTCAAGGATATGTATAGATTTGAAATACAGTGAACAGTCTTTGTAAGGAAGTTTATAGTTTTCTAATCTGCTTTACTGATATTTTAAAGTTCCCTGAATAATATCATTGAATGACAGTACCTGTAATGAAGGACCTTACTTATTTGCTGATATTAATTTTCTCTTTTTTCTTATTTTTCCTAATTATTTTTCTTCTTTTCCTCTCTGCCCACTCCTCAGAAAAGAGCAAAAGGACAAGTGCTGTTTGATAAAGTATGTGAACATCTAAATTTACTGGAAAAGGACTATTTTGGGCTGTTGTTTTATGAGAATTCAGAACAGAAGGTAAGCCTGTATGAGGGTTTTGTTTATTTTTAATCATTGCCACTCACTTCAATAGTTTAGTGAGGCATATTCTATTAAATGTTTACCATTACAAACGCTTGAGTAAATTTTGCTGCCTTTTCTCATAGATGTGTAAGAATGCTTTGTTCATGAACATGAAGGGAAGCTAGCCCATAAGTCTGTAACTACTAGGCCTTTGAGTTCCTCTTTTCCTAATTTTAAGCCTAAAGAAAATTTTTGACATTTGTAAAGGGAGCTGGTCCATCACTGGCATTGGATGCTGATTTTACAAATGAATGGAGTTTGAGATTACTACATTTGAAAGGATTTCTTAAATACCATTTGGGAACTTCAGTCTTCTTTTGCACTTGCTTCTGTGTTGAATGGTTGAGCACATCTAGATTGCTCAGCTGAGAAAAATCCTAAATCAGTCAGTGGCAAGTGCTCCATTAATTACCAAAACCCAATTTATCTTTCTAGCATCTTAACATTTACAGTTATGAGCTGGGCTGCCTGTTGCTTTCTCCATGAACTAAAGATATACCTGTGATCATCTTTTTCTTCATAAAAAAGCTCCCAGATGAATAATTAAAAATTGAAGCAGGAAAAGTTGTATTTCTTTTTAATCTGTATTTGTAGTAGAAGCATCATTACACCACACTGCATCTAGAAGTTTTTGCTTTCTTTCTGTCATCTTCCTCTTAACACTATTTTGTTAAAAATTAAGTGTAGTTTCATGGTCTGAATAAATCTGAATTTCTGACAACTTCCATTCAGATAAAGCTGGTTTTTAGAGTTATGTGCTTTGCTGCAAAGCCTTCTATGCAGTATTGAGCAAAATACTCAATTCCTCTGTATTAAAAATCCCCATATACAGAATGTGCTTGTTATATTATTACTTAGATATTTAATTTTTGTTCTTGATTTGTAAACCATTTCTAGAACTAAGAACTTCTTTGGTGTAATGATGAAGAACATCTCTGTTAATCTTCCAACTAATATCATAATCTTAATATTATCTGTTCTTTTCACTTTTTGCTTTACTTGTGCTTCTCACCATTAAAAAACTGTACTGTATATATACAACAAAAATACATAAAACAGGAGTCTGATCTCTGGCAAGAGAGAAAAGGTCTAATACTAGACCTGGGATCTTTGACCTGTACCAGAAAATAGCCCACCTGAGTAGATCCGAGGAGGTAAAATAGGGAGCCTCGGGTTTTTGAAAGTTCAGCAGAAAAGTCTGGATTGGTGTAGGGTTATGTCCTTTTTTTCCTCCCCCCTTTTTTTTAATGCATCTCTAGTTGGACTAAGACTTTCTTGGTATTCCTCGGTCATTTGAGTGGAGAAACAGGGTTCTACTCTTTAAAAAGACCCCATCTGTTTTTTCATATGTTTTTTTCCTTGGAGATACTGAAAACTTGACTGCATATGAACCTAGGCAACCTGATCTAATTCAAAACTTGCTCTTGAATCACACTTGGACTGGTTATGTGCAGAGGCATCTTTCAATGTGAATGAGTCCTTGAATTCCTTATCCACTGACAGTGAAGGTGGTACTGTAGCAACACTCATAAGTATTTACATGAATTAAGCAAGGCATATCTGATAATGGGGTCCTTATTCAAAAGTAGAATAGATCACTTCTCACCTGAATTATGGACAGCAGCAGGCTTTTATTTAAAAATTTCTGGAGAAATCTGGTCCCATTTTTTATGAAGAATAAACAACCACAGTTCCTGGATTTTGTTTTCTTCATACAAATACATTCCTAGAGTTATTTGGAGAAATTTACAAAAACCTCTTTCCTAGCAAATTTACGTTTCCCACCTCCTACGTTCTCAGACTTTTTGCTGGGTTTAGGGCCCTCTTTTTTGCTCACCTCTGTAGTAAGTTTGAGTTACTTTTTAACTTTGGTACCAGTTCTTTCTGATGCATTTTTTTCCCCCTGTGTTATTACTGTTGCCTTTTTAGATTAAATCCCTGATCTCCAGGGTCAGTCAGGACTAAATGCTGAATGATGTGTTTCTCCCATTCTTGTGCACTCATCACAGCCACCCATTTATGAGCCAGCTGTTGAATATGACGGCAGCTGTGGCGTGTGGCAACTGAATGCCAGGCACTCCTTTGAATTAGAGCTGCTCCCCAGTGCACCATCGGGGTACCATTGGAGGAGGAGTCCCATTAACACTTCTCCATGGGTGTTTTGTGCAGCTGGGAGAGAGGTTATGTCTTCCAATCAGACTTATTTTTGTTAGCTTTAATACACATTTTAAAACTATTTTAGCCAAATTAGTAGTTAATGATTTCTTTGATTTTTTGCAAATGTTAAATTTATTAGCCTGAAGTTTAGCGAGGGATTTCATTGCATTGCACCCTCAAAAGTTCATGAATGCTCCATTCACACAGTAGTTGGTCTGCAGAAGTGTTAGAAAGCTTCTGCTCTTATGTTTTGGGTGCCAGCTGGAAATGCTGCTTTTCTGGACTTGTACAAAATACTTTTGTACTGGTAGAGAACATTTTGTTCTTTGACAATACATTACTTTGTCTCATCTATAACCTTACCATTCACAAATTTAACAAATAGATTTCTGCCTACTGGACTAAAATAGTGTGTATACACTTTGTCTTTTGTTTTGAAAGACAGACCTGTCTATTCTGCATTAAGAGCTCTAATTTAGGGTAGGTTCTTTTGTGGTGTTTGTTTTTATCCATAACAAAAGGCACAGATGCAAAAAAAACCCCACCCCCATAATTATGCCTGTAAATGGAATATAAGCATCTGATTTTATTTGACAGAGCAGTAATGAAAGTTGGTGGCAAAGTCTGCTTCCAATAAGCTCATTTCAGGCTTGGAAAAATCAGAAAATTACCTGTATAACTTGTGTAAAGAAAGGATTATTCTTCTCATCTTGCAGCATATTCTGCATTGTATGTTCTTTTCTGCTGCTTTGTAGTGATAAAATATAAAACACGGAAAGTAACGTGTACTCAAGAATCCTTTTTTTCTGTTATAGTTATTCCATGCTATATTCTCTATTTACTTTATGCTATATCTAAAATGTAAGGGTTTAAGATACTTCTAGTTATTGTAGTTGTAAGAATATGGCTGTGTGTAATTTCAGAATTGAATTCTTGGCAAAACTGAAAACCTAGAATGATAACTGTAGCTGAAGTGAGTCTCAGTTAAAATTATTTGAAGACTTATGTTGTCTTCCAAGGCCTTTCCATGTCAAGGTTCTTCTAACAGAAGGCAATTTTTCTGACTTAAACATTATAAATGGTAGCCAGGATTTTGGAGGAGTGCTTTATAATTCTTCCTTTGTAAAAATGTTACTGACTTTGCCTTCTCTGGAAAAATTATCATATCTGTGGAAAGTAGAAGTCACAGACCTCTTAAAGCAAGAAATGTGAAATTACTGTCTTTTAAAAAAATTACAATTGTAATAAATGATAAAAAGGGGGTTTTACTTTTAATTTGTAAACAGTGTTCATCTAATATATACCTGATGCACTTGTGATGAAATCTACTTCGACCAAGCTCATTTACAACAGGCACTTGGTATTTTGGGCCATATTCATAGGAGACACATTCTCTATCAGCAGAGGTGATCTGTGTTAAAGATTTGCACTACTGCAGAAACATAGTTCCACTAATTCTCCTAATCCATGCAGACCTGTGAAACTAGACTACCATTTTTGTCTTCTTGAAAGAAGTTGGACTTCTGGTGCAAAAGCCCCTAGTACAGACTGAGGGATATGGTATTGGGAAACAGTGTTGCATCTGGAATTTGCTTGGTACCATAGACTGAAAAAGGTGGGTCACATTGTACCCAGTATGCACTGCTTTGCTAGGTTAGGTGAGAAACACTGGTAGAAATAGGCATTTGGCAACATTTGTGCTGGCACTGACGTCCCTCAGACTTTAAAACTGCAGATACCTGAAATGGTCTGTGAAAAAGCAGATATTGTCCTTGGCCTCACAAGGCAGTTTCTAATACTTCCCTACATTGCCTACATTGCCTACATCTGTCTTTGAAATGTTGCAAGACCTGCTGTCAGGCTGGCTGTATGCATATCTGTTTCTTCCATAAATGTGCTTCTGTGTGTCTGGCCATGGGCAGTAAAGGTTCAAACTCAATGAAGGAAAGTCTCAGCAGCTGTAGTTAAAGGGTTTATGTTTCTAGTCTCTCACAACCTGTTTTTTAATGTATATGGCTAAAACTATATATGGCTAAAACTAGTAAACAGGATTGTCTGAATTACTGATGAATATATGTTACTGATTCCTTAGTCTCATTTCTCAAGGTTAAATTTTTTGGATGCTCTGTCACAAAACAGTCTCTTTGCACATATCAGTAGTTACTGAAATGCTATGAACTATTTAATAGGTTGCACAGATTGTATCAAAATATTTTTGGTACTGAGGATTTTAAATGCTGGCTGTGGTTTGTTTGTTGTTGTTTGTTTGTTTTTTTTTTCAGAACTGGCTAGATTCTTCAAAGGAAATTAAGAGACAAATTCGAAGTAAGTATTTCTGTATTCAGATGTTATGCTCCTTTTATTTCCTCCCAGAAATAT